>ML799851.1:14104-72685 GCA_009831015.1 Picea engelmannii | reverse complement strand
TCTTCCCGTGAGGGCTTTCACCATAAGGGGACCACTTTGGAGTTCATCCATTTGTTTACCTTTGCATCGATTGGTTTCCACTTGCACATATAACATTCTCATCAAGGGAATCATATCAATCAATTACTTGACATCAACCAATGACATCAATCAAACCAAACCATTTACATCAATGACACATGATCCAACAATCTCCCAAGTAATCAAACCATTGGCATCAATGACAAACCATTGGCATCAATGACAACATGATCCAACAGTATGGTCGGGAACGGTATGATGTTTCATTAAGGGATTTCCCAGTAGCAAACTCATTACCAAAGACGACCACTTACTAGGGCACAATGTCAACTACCAAGGTGAAGCAGGGAAAAAGGCATAATGTCCAAGCACATATCATGAAATCTAGAGTCATCTAAGATACACAATAATCAAATGGCTTAGATATTGAAATGATTCTTACCATAATACTGACTTGTACCTCATGGAGCAAGGCCCACTACCTTCCGGAAGCCAACTTTTGTGGTGGATGCCATCTGTAAACCTGTGACCATCTGCGGTGGTGAGTGGGTTTTCCATCTATGCAAAGGGTACCGTTGGTCATGTATTCTCTCGACACTCCATATCTGCAACCTGAGGGCCTCGAGACATCATCTCCCTAGCTATCCACAAAATGGGGATAACATCTGGCTCCTACTTGGGGACATGTGTTCATCGTAGAGTGCATGAGAACCATAACATCTCCTGGTAGAACTGTGCCTACAAGTAAACATCAAACTGTCAAGTGCAAGATGGCCTACTCATCATTGTTCTCATATGATCAAAATTCAAACCAACTAAGCTAGAAAAATAAAATTTTGACATTTTTTTTCAAAAAAATTAATTCTAAACTAAGAATGAAATAAATATGCAAATAGAGTAAAATGAGAATGAAATGCATCTAAACTAGTATGATAAATCAAGATGCAAATGCAAGGAATCAAAATGACTTACCTACTTACATGGGACCTGGGGCCCTGAAGATCACGTGTTGGATGATGTCAAGTGAAATCATACAACCAGGGCAACCCTTTGACCATCTCATAAAAGTATCTCCCCATGTGCTTAATCATATAATACAACAAAAATAAGTCAAGCACTTAATAATCATGAGTATAAACACACATATAATTGATCATGAAATAAAACTCATGAGATGGTTGGGAGGGAGGAAATCATTCTGGAAAGAGAAACCATCAGCTTGATCATTCTGCCTGAATGTGTAGCCACAAGGTTGATCAATCCATATCTGAATGACGCTACCATATGTAGATGAAGGCTCATCTTCATCTGTGCATAAAGACACGCTGCTTGTTGAGGACTGAGAGGAAATGAGAGATCGGAAAAATACTACATGGTCCTTTGGAGAAGAGGGTAAGAGGTAAGAAACAGTCTCGGGTTTAGAAAAACGTCCTCTTCCCCTGTGAATCTCCATGGAAATCTCCAAGGTGAAAATACTTCCGCTTTGAAGAATGAACCTCTGACAGGCCTGAGGTGGCCAAGTTCTGGTATTCCTTAAAATATGAGCACAACAATTGGAAGTCTTCATAAAACAAATCTACATCCTCAAAAGGGTATGCACCAAAGGATGATTGAAGATCACTCTAAGTATGATGTGAAAAGTCATCCTCGAAGGGGCAGAACAAATTTATAACCATATCATCACCAGGCTACCAAACATCTTAATCATATATGTATGAGGACCACTCCTCTGATGATGAACTCAACCCCCTTTGTTTGAGAGCTACCCTCGATGTCATAAATGGCATCTCTATCAATACTGAAGAAACTCACATCCCATCTACGTCTCCCAACCTGTATGAAATCATCAATGTGTAGATCGACCATGTCGGAGGGGTCTTGCACAAGATCATTTGTATCATCGAGGCTAATTGTTTCTTAATCTTCATGTGCAGGAGGAAGACAAGTTTGAATGACCTCATCCTCATCAAGCAGGAGCAAAGAAAATGATGCCTCAACATGTTGCGCTTCATCAAGATTCTTTTTTCTTTTCATGGGCATGCTCCTCCAACACCTCTTCATCACACGAGACTTGATTCTTAATGCAGAGTGCTTCATGTGCCCTTTTTCAAAAAGATTTGTTGCATCCAAGGGTTCCTCTAACAACTCTTCACTTCCAAAGTCATAGAATAAGTCGTCATCAAAATCTTCAAGAGGATTATCACTTATCATGTTCTCTTGATGTGCAGGATGAACAAAGGCTTAGATGTCTTCATCAAATGGAAGGGTAGATATGAGAACTTTTTCATCAAATTTCTCGTCCGGATTTTCTTCATCGGGATCTTCTTCAAGATTTTTTTCATGAGTATGTTCTTCGAGCACTTCTTCATCTATTGTCTCATCATTAATCGTAAAACCTTCTCTACAAAGAATGTGTTTGAGCTCTTGAAAAGCATATTCCAAACTCTTCAGATCACATAAGTGTGTGAGCCAATCCTTTTGACTTGATTCCAATGAAGATACAAAAATTTTCATTAAAACATCCTCATGTAGTGCATCTAGGCTTGAAACATACTTCATATAATTATCCACATGGGTGACTGCTAGAGCTGGATCATCGTCAAATTTGGGGCAATTTGCTCCCCATTATGTTGGACAATGATTTGGATAGCCGGGGACATTTTGAACATCAAGAGAAGGATATACATTATGGAATGCCCATGGTAAGTCCCGTGAGGCCATGGATCCATCACTTATGGTAGAGCCTTAATGGAGTCCTCGGATGAGACTAATGCTCATCAAAGGATGGAAAGGGGGGAAAATGTGGGTTCTGGGAAGGTGGAGTCGCCAGATGAGCTTCAAAATGAGCTCAACAAGAAGGGTGTAAAGGGAACGTCCATTGTGTGGAGTCGCCAGGAAAACTAAAGGAAAGGCTTTGGGATAGCTTGTCAAAGTGTCGTTAGGGTATGAAGAAGATTCAAAATCCTCCCCGACAACGACGCCAAAATGTTATAGCACAAGTTGTCGGTTGGGAAAATCCCAACCCAACCACGGAACAAGTGCTACAACTTGGGAATCCTACACCCAATGTCACCTCGATGTAGGTCACGCACTTCAAGGGTGACTAGGTAACTCTAGGGAGGAAACCTCAGTGACCCTAGGGGGATTGAGATGGAGATGAAGATGGATGGAAATGAATCCCCTATAGGTCAAGTTAAAGCGGAAAGAGATGGCTTAGATATTGAAATGATTCTCACCATAATACTGACTTGTACCTCATGGAGCGAGGCCCACTGCCTTCCGAAAGCCAACTGTTGTGGTGGATTCCATTTGTAAACCTGTGACCATCTGTGGTGGTGAGTGGGATTTACATTTGTGCGAAGGGTAATGATGGTCATGTAGTATCTCGACACTCCATATCTGCAAACTAAGGGCATCGAGACATCATATCCTTAGTTATCCACAAAATGGGGATAACAAAGCCATTACCCCACAACAGATTGTAGTCCAATTGGTTGTTGTATTTTCTAGTATTGCACATTCTTGTTTGATTGCTCATTTATCTATTCGACATAGAGCATATATACATTATAGTATTATAGGATGAAGGGCCTATTTGGTGCAACATCCTATATCAATTTGATTGGTTTCAAAAACATATAGGCTAATCACCAAAACTGAAAAACATAGTATAAGGATAAAAAAATGGATAAAAAAACCTACAACACAAAGAAGCCATTGAAGAAATTTATTGTGTGTTCATTAATGATTGAAGTCGTTATTTTTCAACAAGAGTGACCGCGGTACCAAAATATACACAAAAATAATAACTAAGGAAACATAAAACTCACTCAATGCAAGGTAACTCAATGTTTACCTTATTTTCATAATTCTGAATAAACATGAAAACAATTGTCACATCATGAAATCATCCATATGGTGGATGCTTCAATAACATAAAATAAGTGGTTTACCTTAGTGTCGCCATGAAAGAACACATATGGTGGATGTATTAACAATATAAAATATATAGAAAGCATGCATATGGTGGATCCACTTACAATATAAAATACATGGTTTACCCATGTCTTTGAATAGGGATGCAACAATCATCACCTTCATCATTTAATTAATAATTTGATTAGAAATTAGATTGTATTATGTGTACTCTAATATAGGCTTCTAATGTACTCTAATGCTAAAAATTATATAATATAGGATTCTAATGTACTCTTGACCCAAAAGTCTACAACCCTTGTTGCATGGTTGTCATAACTCTATAACGTGACTAGGTTTTGGGCATTCCAAGTGGTGTTCTTCCCTTCTCTCCACTGTCGGTACCTACGGTTCTCCTTGAACCTTTGTAGCCATTCAAGTAGACTCACATGAAACTTGAACCAAACTATCTCATAGAGATTACTAAACAACTTGCAGTCTTTAAACTATTACAAGGTCCATCTAAGCCAAGGGGGCATTTTTTCTAGTGAAAAGATCAATTTATTCATTGAACCAATCATAAATATCTTTCTTTCTAAATTGCTTTGTCATTTTGTCACGATCTCCCAATTTTCATTGTTAGATGTCGACAATAAAACCATTTTTATATTGAATTAGTAGATTAGTGTCCACAGGGTTGTCCAACAAAGGGGATGTAATCTAGCACCAATGTATCAATCCATGAAAATAGGGAAGGTCTCACCCAAGGTGCATTTCCAAGACATAGGTTCATCGGAGAAAGCTAACAGATGACAGATGAAATCATCTCTAACCTTGTACTTGATAAACATACTATCCATCCAATATATTCACCATCATAGTAATATTATACCATGTATTAGAATATATCAAAGACACAACCATTCATTATAACAAGTAAGCATTAATTATAATAGAGGAATACAACACAATAAAGGATGCACCCTCTTAAGAAACCATTACCACCATGAAATGTTTTTGAAATGGGCAGTTCATTCCATCCATATTCAACATAACTAGGATCATCATTACAAGATTTGCATAACACCAACATAGACACAATAGAACATCATATCTAGACTTTATATCTTCTCACTCTACTTTTCACTCTATGTCTAACTCTAGCCAACCCCCTTTAGGTCAAATCCTTTACGTTTATAAATCCACGCCTTTAGGTGTTAAGGTTTATTTGGGCCTTTGGCTTCACTACTCCAATAAAGGCTATATGTTAGTCTATTATTCCTTGCTTCTTTAGTGTTATGAAGTCTTACATTAGTTGGCTCCTTAAATCTCGGGATCTCATCGTGATTTCTTTCCCACAAATTTTTCTCTCCTTTACTACTACCAATTGTTCTTAGTCTAGGTGGTGTAGTTTGGGTTGTGTTGCTTGTAGTTTTGATGCCATTGTGCCTTCATTAAAACAAAAGGGTTGATAGGGCATAGGGCCTTGACCATGATCAAGGGAGGAAACTTACATCTTAGTCTCTATAGGACTCTTGTAAGGAACACAAGTGATGAAAGGGGCCTCAAAATATGAGAGGCATCCTTCCTTAGGGATATTTACTACAAGTGGAGATAAGGATTCCATTAGTAGGTTTGCAACATAAGGGATGGGTCTTGGGGCCTTGAACATGGTCTGGGAGGAAACCCTAGCCTTGGGACCTATTATCCCCTAGCCTAGGGATAACTAAGGAGATCACATCTCGAGGCCCATAAGTTTTAGACATGACTTGAGCATGGCCTCAAAGGGCTCCTCTTTTCATCACCAGTAGCAGTATCCATCCCACCAGCCTCGTCCTGAAGTAGCGATGGGTCTTGTTCCATGAGGTAATGAGTCTGGGTATCATGGTATGTATCACTCTGATTTTTGAAGTACTTGAATATGTTGTATTGATTCCTTCTTCGTTTCATGACGTTTGCTTGGAAATTATGCTCTTTGCCTCGTTTATACCTGGAAGGTTAACAAGGTGCCCTAGTAAGTTGGTTTCCCTTTAGGATGGGTTTCTATTGGGTGGGTCTGTGAAAAGTCATCGTCCATTCCCTCCATACTTACCACTTTCCATCCGTATTCCTTCCATCTCCCCTGTCTTGGTTTGGGCATTCGGATTGGCTACGCTAGGAAGGGTTGTACCTTACCTTGTGGGAAGAAGGGGCTAAAGGCCCAGAGGGTAAAAGTAGTTGGCAAGAGTTAAAAGCCAATGTTGAAACCTTTGAGATGCTTTGCCTTGGGATCCCCCCGAAAGCTGTGAAAACCTTCTCAATAAGAAAAGGGGACCCATAAGATACATAAACACTCAAGGTAATAGTTGATGGATAGGAGGTCTCATCATGAGGCAACCTATTATGACCATGGGCATGTAGCGGTATGACACTACCACCTATATGGTCACCAAACCAGGGTAGTGTCTCTTGGTGGCATAGCCAAGAGAAATGGGGTCTCATCGTGATCCAACCTTCTCATTTCCGTGAAATGTTTGTGGATAACGTTGCCACCTCTGGTCATCAAGCCATGAAAGTGGCCCTCGACTATTCCCTTGAAGCACAAAAGCAAAAGATAAAAAGAAATAAAGATAAGAATAAAGGCAATGAATGGGCTAAGAAACAATTGCATTTATGACAAGGTGCAGCTCACCCTTTACAAAGGCACCCACAGGTAAGACTTTGCATTTCCTTGTTATTACATGCACCCCATGCCCAAATACTTACCCTATGCCACCTCATACACTTACATGACCTAGATTAAATCCCACATGGGAAACACCCCAAACTTAAGAGAGGTTAGCCCAATAGGACACCCTTAGACCTTCTCCAAACCTAACTTGTTAAGTTGCATAATGTCTTTGTTCATTTGTCTTGGTTAAGGGGGGTTTGATGCACATGTTTGGGTAATTTAATTATTGGATGTGATTTACATGTTATGATCCATGTGACTTATGAACTCCTAGAGGGCGTACTTGTTGTTGTTGTAGGACCTTTCCCAATGGATAGGTACACATGAGGGAATCATTAGTTCAGACCTTCATGATGGCTTAAAGCCCACAGATGGATGTTGCAACCCCAGCCAGGGGTAAGAAGAAATTGACAATTTGCACTGGGAAAAAGAAGGGCGTTACCTTCAGAGGCACCCTGGTAGACTTAGACCCAGGGGGACCTTGCTCTTCCACATGAACGTTAGCCATTGAGGGCCCTAGACATCACCATGATGACCCTAGACGTCATCCAGAGCTAGGGTTTTCGTTTTGGAGGCATTTATGAGTTCGGTGGCACGTGTGGCCAAGCATTCTACATTTGTGGCTCAACATTCCACCTTTAGGCCTCAACGTCATCCTAGAAGGGAATGGCGTCACCCTTGGAGGTGTATTTAGATGCTAATTAATTTTTATTATGTCAAAATTGAATTTTATTGTAAATTGGCCAGGTTGTCCTTATTTTGACCTGAAAATTAATTAAAGGTCAAAATTTTGTATAAATAAACATAAAGTGCTCTCATTTTTACATGACAACTCACCTCTCACAAGAGGGAGGACTGAAATTTTTTCCCTAAAGGGGTTATTGGCTAAAATTACCAAGGCACACTTGCTTGGAGGCTATTTTGGATGCATTTTGGATCATTTCTTGGTGAAATTTTGGCAAATCTAGGGGTTTTGTGCTTGATTATTCTTGGTGCAAGTAGGTAAAATATGCATTTTTGTCATCTATTGAATGGTTTATGTATGGTTTTATTTTCTCATATAAGATTATGAAATTGCATGATATGCTTAATGCTTGAAGTAAGGAACTTAAATTGCTACTTTCTTACTTTCTATTTGTCAAGCTTTTCATTGAATTGATCTAGTAACTAGTGAAACCCTAGAGCCCTAGTTTCCTAGCACTATAAAGTCTTGACCTAGTTATTTTTCCCTAAATTCTTATCCCATAAGAAGCCTAAGGATAGAAAGATGCTAGGGCCTAGAGTTGCCTACACCTTAGTATCTTGTTTTCTTGAGGAAAATGCATAGGGGGAATTAAGTTACTACTTCTCCTATGCATTCCTCTTGGACTTTTGTGCACTATCAAAATTGATTTGTAGCCTTAGAAGAATTCGTCCACTTGACTCCATAAGCCCTAGAAGGCACTAGTTCTAGCCTCTCTCTTATTGAAGGATTGATTAAACACTCGAGCTCTCTTCCTTGAAGCTTTTGCTAACTTCTACTAACCCTAAACTAAACTAATTCCTTAGCTAACTTGTTGATGTTGCAAATCACTGCTACAACCATACTAATTAATGCTAATTTGATGCATTCACCTACACCTAGCTCACTCGGAAATTTCTTGTGACAATTGCCAATCAATCTACTAGATAAATGTTAAGTTTACATGGTGTTTCCTTGCAAATTTGAGCACTAGAATTTGTTGTTGCTACAAAAGATTGCTACAGCCATCTAACTACAACAAATTCTCTACAAAAGCGACATTTAGTGCTAGCTAGACATTGCCAAATTTTCTTTCCACAATTAATATCATTCTGTCGAATTAAAGCTACATTTTCTCGTCTTTTTCAAGCAATTTCAAGGCATATTTGTTGCGGTTGTTACAAAATACTTATTGATGTTGTAAACAATTACATTACTGCAATTTTATATCAGCTAGCCTATTTTTTGAAGGTTCATGGTCTTAAAAAGCACTAACATCATTTTTTGTACTTGAAATCTCCCATATTTTCTTTGTTGTCTTGTTCTGGGTAGGTACACTTCATTTTTATCATTGCTTCATCCCTTAAAGACCTTAAGAACCTTTTGACTTGAGTGACCCATGAGAGGGGGATTTTCTTGCATCCTTGCCTTAGTCTTTTCATCCCTTTAGGTCACTGGGGACGTCTCCCTTGGGGTAACTTTGATATACTCCTAAATAGAAAGGGGTTTCCTATTAAGGTCACAATGATAGGTCACCCCCTGTTACACAATCTTGTCTTCACTTGCCTTGGGCTTTGGGCAAGTACAGATTGTGTGATAACATGACCTTAATGAAATTCCCTACCAACTTCATCATGAGATCTAAACAATGGATTTGATGTCTTTTGAGTGATTTTTCTCACTTTTCCATCAAGCCATAATTTGAAATTTTGTAAAATCCAAATAATGACCTCAAGTCTTTATGGTGATTTTTTGTCGTTAAATCATAAATTTATTTTATATTCTTTATTTTATATATTATGTTAGTTATCATTTCTCTCCAATCAATATACAAATGTAGACAAATACAAAGTATTGAACATTTCTTCCACCTTCGTTGTAGAATCTGTCAATTAGCTCAACTCTTAGAACAATTATTATCCTTTTTCATAAAAAAAGGTCACAATCATCATACTAGAACTAGTTCTTATTTGTTTAAATATAGTATGTTTATCTTTGTTAATAAGTTTATTGTGATGGGGTGGCATGAGAGAGTGGGGTACTATATGACCTTCGAGGAAACATAGAAGTCACCTTCGCCCAGAGCATTGGGTAAACCTCTACATTCCATTTTTACCCATTCCATTTTCTATATATTTAGAGACCATTAATTATTAACACATATTAAGCCTTTGTTCACATCATTACATTATCCAATATTATTAGCAATAATAATACCCCAGCTCAGTTAAACTAGAGGAGGTTTGTGCAAACCTAAATGGTAGCAGATGAAAGGTGGAGAACCAACAATGAAACACGAGGATACACATAAGTTGGGACTTCAACAATTGAAGGAGCCATCAAGAAAACAACCAGGGATGACTATGCACCAAGTTTATGACTATTGTCCATTGCAGGTTGTCTATTTGTTGTAGGATTATGTATAATCGCAATACTTTGAAATTGAAAATATTTACATTCTCTCTAAACCTAAGAACAATGCTTCTGAAATTAAAAATATTTACATTCCCTCTAAACCTAAGAACAATGCTTATGAAATTGAACAATCATCAATCAAGATATTTGATTCCCACTAAACTTAGTTATTCTCCCATCACTACTAGTATTTAATGGACTCTTATCTATATTTTTAGTTCCGCATCATTTTCTTTATAGTGTGAATTCATCTAAATCATAGTGTGTATGTATTTTCTATTAATGTAGGTAGATTAATTCCTTTGATCATCTAAAATGAAAGAACAAAAAAATTGTTCCTACTTCATAGGGACAAGGATTGCTAGAAGTTTTAAACAATTTCTTTAAACATTTGTAGTTCTTGGATTGGATTACTTGCATTTAGAAACTAATAGAAAAATACATACTTCTAGCCCTGGTAATTAGCATAAATAGTTAAGCTCATGGTTAAAGAAAATTACCATAGCTTAACAACAAATTCATTTATGATCATATTTCATTCATGTTTAGGTTGTTAGAGTATTTTGATGTGCTCGTTTAACCATAGACAATATAAAAATATTGTCACCCAACCATAGGCATGTAGCCACCCCCGATCACTTTAACCTTTGCTAGATAGAATGGTTCCAGAAAGCCACACTAGAACCAACATATACCCTAGTTGCAGCAGTAGCATGAGATGGAACTAGAAAACACCATCCAACTACAACAACATCACAAGACAAGGGTAGTGCACAAGAGAGAGTCTCCACAACCACAGAAAAAGAACAATACTCAACTGCGACATTTGCAGTTTCACTTCTTCCCAAGATTACCACCAATAATATCACCAAGAATACCACCAAGAGATACTAGAAGAAAGGGCACATATCTTAGGCTAGCTAGCGCTAGAGAGAGAGACCAAGAATGACACCAAAAGATGCTCCTTCCATTCTTGCAGTTGCAGCTCCAAACTTAAGCTATACTTGAGAGAGGGAGTGAAGTGTGTGTATAAATGAGCTAGAGCACCTCCTATTTATAGTGATTCTTGTCGCCTATCTGAGTCGACTTGTCTTTTTGGAAGATAATACATTTATATTATTTATTCTACTGAGTCGACTTGTCTTCTACGGTTTTTACACATCTATTTAGGGTTTCTCTTGCTTCCGGAATATTCTATTCTATCCGAAGGTTACACATGGAGGTTAATGCCTCCTGTGACTACCATAATATCAACACTCCCTTTTAGCTAGGGAGTTATTAACTATAATGGTCTCAAACACATCCATTCATTTCACATGGTATGGGAAAGGCTCGCATAATCTTGCAGACCATTCCATAGGTAACATCATCATAGCCACACGAGCTATCTCATGATCACATAGATCAAGTCAAAAGCATCATCATCACTATCCATCTAGATGGAAATCACCTCCAACACTACTGGTTGGCACACCAACCTAGGAAACACCTTCAACACTATTGGTAGTCTCCATGACAATCAAATAGTAGTACACAGTTACTAAAATGCCATCTAATAGATCACAACAATGTTGATCCATAGTAATACAACATTTCTATCCAGTGGTACACAACCACTCCTAGTAGCACACAACTTCTATCTAGTGACACAAAACCACTACCAGTGGAACACATCCACCACAGTAGTACATAACGACTATCTAGAGACCCATAGTCTCCATTACAATCAACTATTAGATACATAAGCTATCACCATGTCGTACAATAGTCTCCTTGCATCAAATCAAATCATCGTCTGCATCATCTCTCGAGGCCATACTCCATCTGAGTAATCGGGCATGATGATGAATAAGTCATGTGTTGAACTTATCCCACTCAACGGAGTGTCTTGCATAAGTCACTCACTCAACATAGTGATATAGGAACCATTCTTCCTATTCTGGTCACTGCCTATGACATGGGAAAATGGTTGTCCCAATAAATGTTGAAAGCCATGCCATGGGATACAAGGACCATTCTTCTAATCCGGACATACGTCCTAGAAGACCGATTGTCCTCCCAGATGTTGAAAGCCACACCATGGGCTATAGGGACCATTCTATTAATTCAGACATACGTCCTCGAAGAATGAATGTCCTCGACCATTTTCCCCCCTCTGGCCACTACTGTGAACTTAAGGAAAATGTTTGTCTTGTACCAATCTCCCCACTCTGGTCACTATTGTGAACTCAGGGAGACAGACCATTCTACCTGACTAGTCAAATCCCCAAGATAATAGTTGTCTTGGACCATTCTACATGTCTGGGCAATGCCCCAGGAGAATAGTTGTCCATGGTGTTGATTTTTCATTAAGATAGGTTGAAGCATAAAGTTCATTCCAATTTTATCCTTTTACTTGAACCATAGACAATTGTAGTTACACCATAAACAATTTGTTGTAGTAACCAAGATCACAAGAAGAAACACCATGCACAAGTACACAAGAAGTATCCTAGGAAACCCTTCTCAACAAGGGAAGAAAACCCAACCAATCCTTTGTTATATTCTTTAAGAGAAATACCTCCCGCACCATAAACCTATAACACAAAAGGGTGATCACAAACCCTAGAAGACTAGCGCCCAAGAGAGGTGCGCACTTTTCCCAAGAACAAGTGTTTGCTGAAATTTCCAAACTCACACTTGTGATATGATTCCTAAATGGGGAATTTACCTTTATTTATATTAGACTGAACCTGTCAACAATAGTGTCTATTGTCACAACAAGTCCGACCTCAATAACTTAGAATATAATTAATAATTACCACATTTATTTTATTTTACATTAATTATCTTTCACTTTATGGTGGGGCCGACCTGTACCCTTTACATCACAAATATGGTTACAGGTAAGTCTGATTCTTGTACAATATAACAAGGGATCTCATACACCCACTAGTGCTTAGCCACTTGGGGCACATCCATCTGTGCTCAGCCATGGGGATTTCCACATCTCTATATCACTGCATCTCATGGGAGAATCACACTCACTAGTGCTCAGCCACTAGGATCATGTTCACCTATGATCAGCCATAGGCATGTCCAACTCAGCAGATCTCTTTCTCATTGCGTCTCGCAGGAGAATCACACTAACTATTGCTCAACCACTAGGATCGTGTTCACATGTGCTCAGCCACAGACACGTCCAACTCAACAGATCTCTTTCTCACTATGTTACACAAGAGAATCATCTAGAGTATCACATCATCTCAACTCTCTACACAGAGGAGGCCAATACATCATTTCATCTATGTCTCAGAACGATACACCCAAATCATGGGCTTCCCCACACAGGGGCACACAACATTCCATCTCTGTCTTAGAGAGGAACCACACACCCAACTCATGGGCTTCCCTACACAAGGGCACACAACATTACATCTCTGTCTCAAAGAGGAACCACACACCCAGCTCATGGGCTTCACAACCTCACACAAGGGCACAATGTTCCATCTCTATCTCAGAGAGTAACCACACACCCATCTCATGGGCACACCCAACTCATGGGCTCTCTCTCAGGTCGACTCACTCAATATGTGTCCTGGAGGATGTCTCATGCAGCTATAATAATCAACACTCCCTCTCAACTAGGGAGGCATTCTCCACCAAGCTAAGTCTCTCACGAAAGTACTCGAACTTCATCTTGGAAAGCGGTTTGGTGAAGATGTCTGCAATCTACTCATGGGTAGGAAGGTACTGCACATGTATTGTTTTCCTCTGCACCATGTATCTGATATAGTGATATTTTATCTCAATGTGCTTCGATCTATCATGAAACACATGGTTCTCAGAGAGATTCACACAACTTTGGTTATCACAATGGATAGTAGTAGGATCCATCTCATGATCGAATAAATCAGTTAGAAGTTTGCGAATCCACATTGCTTCGTGGAATGCCACACTCAATGCTATGTACTCTGCCTCTGTGGTACTGAATGCCACAAAGATTTGTTTCCTACTACACCATGAAACCATGCAAGACCCTAAAGTAAAGAAACAATCGAAGGTGCTCTTCTGGTCCACTGTGCTCCCTACCCAATCTACATCGACATATCCCTGCAAGCTCAAGTCTACACTGGAGGCATATCTTAGGCCATATCCAATTGTGCCTCGTAGGTATCTCAATACATGTTTTGATGTTTTCCAGTGAGTCTGTCTCGGTTAACTCATGAATTGGCTAAGTTCATTATAACATATATCGAGTCTGGTGTTAACCAAATACATCAGTGATCCAATCAGTTGTGGATCAATTTCCTCTGAATCATCATCATTCATTTTCTTCAAATCCATCACCATTGGTGTAGGAATGGATTTGTATTTAGTCATTCTGAACTTATTTAATATCCCCATTGTATACTTTCCTTGACTCAGGAAAAATCTCATCAGTCCTATGTCATACTTCTTGTCCCAAGAAGTAGTGCAACATACCCAGATCCTTCATCTCGACATCAAAATTCAAAGCTTGCTTGTATCCAACAACACAACTTCCTGAATAACTTATCAAAATTAGGCTCTCATCACCAAAAATGTAATAATATAGGTTTGGATCAACAATACTCTTGTTGAAACCCAAACTCATCAAGAATCCATCCATCTGATGTAGTTTCCAACTCATGGATGGTGGTACGGATGGAAGTGTATAGAGCTTACTAGATCAAGTGTCTCATCATAGACAACTCCCTCTGTTTGTGGGAATCCTCTAGCTACAGATCTCGCTTTATATTTCTCGACACTTCCATTAGTTGCATTCTTGATCTTATAGATCCACTTGGAAGTCACCATAGACTTCCCTTATGGTCTTAGAACAATATCTCATACATCACTTTTCAAGATATACTAGTATTCTTTTGTCATGGCATCTTGCCATACCTGTTCACTTGTCGCTTCTCCATGACAAGAAGGCTCACAATCGATGAAGTGGCTCATGGCTTAAGGGTAGCTCAAAAATCTCTTTTTCTCTTTTGGGATGTGTCTTCAGGGGCTTGTATGTTCCTTTGCCTTCTGCAGAATTTGTCGAGCCTAGGCAGGCCTTTTATTCTCTACTACAATATCTCTGAGCATATAAACTGGAGAAACTGGATCGGCTGGAATAATTCTTGTCTCCTTCTGAACTGCTGAAGGGGGAGAAGGTATTGTCTCACTGTTAATCTCCATCTAAGATTCACTGGGTATTTGACAGGCTATCTCTTCTTCAAAGGAAATATATCTTCTTGTCTCAATCTGTCGTTGACCAGGGATGTAGATCTGATATGTCTTCGAAGATTCATTGTTATCCCATAAATGTATCCTTTCTCCCTAAAGGGTATAGCTTGGACCTCTTCTCTCTGGGTATACAAAAATACACTGGCCACCCAAATATCCTAAAGTGTTCAATCTCGTGCTTCACTCCGGTAAAGGATTCTTCGGGAGTTATGTTTCTTCAAAATCTGGTGAAGACTCTTGTTCTGAACATATACTGTGTCATGCATGCTTCTTCCCACAAAATCATAGAAAGATTTTGATCATGCATTATTGCATTGGTTTCCTCAATGATGGTTATGTTCTTCCTCCTCAAATAGTTTTGACTCCCTGAAGTTTGAAGTATAACCATCTTCCTTTGTTGTTAACCTGCCAAGAACAAGAAAACAAATGAAAGGAAACAAAACAAAAATATCTCCTAAAGGAGGATAATGAGTACATCTCTAGAATCAAAACAATTTAAGGATTGTTGTCACAACTACAACACCTACTCGTAATGTAGCAAACTTTATAAATGTAGGTTAGAGGCATGATAATTAAAACAATCAAACCTGGAGTCTTTACTTCCAGTGTATTGTTCCTCTGAATGCACTGAGATCTCTCTGGATTCATTACTTCAACAAAGTTCCCTTCCTCCTGCAAGTACCCTCATGATAATGATACAAATAATATACACAAGTGCATACCTGAGGGTGTTTATATGTTGATTTATTCATCTCCATGAAGTCTCGGCTTCCAGGAACTAATTTTGCTTGATCCACCAAGCTTGCCTTCCATCATGATTATGTTCATCGTATTTTTAGATTCTTCACAAACCCTTGTCAACTGGGCTAGAAAACCTAACGGCTAGGCTAGGCTAGCACATTTAGGTTTTGTTGGGCTTATGACTGCCAAAAATAAGCCTTAAGAATGTCACAGGAATATTGGTGAGCTGAAAAGGCTCCTTTAATGAGCTGCAAAAACCCTAAAGCCAAAATTCTGCAGAAAATTGTGAAACCCCAGAAACCCTAGGGCCAAAATTTCAAAATGATCGTAATTTCACTCTAAGAGTCTCTAGAGGTGCGTTGGAGAAGGTCGTACTCTCCTATTCCAAAATTCTCCTCAATGTCCAATTTTTAGGGGCTGAAACACTCTAGAAAAGGAGGGTCGTACGGAATTGCAACAAACCTTGGAGGTTGTACAAAACTGCAGAATAGAAGGACTGATTAGCTTTAAATTCTTGTTAAGGGGTTCTTCAAGACCTATGCTCTGATACCATGTTGATTTTTCATTAAGATAGGTTCAAGCATGAATTTCATTCCAATTTTATCCTTTTACTTGAACCATAGACAATTGCAGTTACACCATAAACAATTTGCTGCAATAACCAAGATCGCAAGAAGAAACAACATGCACACGTACACAAGAAGTATCATGGGAAACCCTTCTCAACAAGGGAAGAAAACCTAGCCAATACTTTGTTATATTCTTCAATAGAAAGACCTTCCACACCATAAACCTAGCACACAAAAGGGTGCTCACAAACCCTAGAAGACTAGCGCCCAAGAGAGGTGTGCACTTTTCCCAAGAACAAGTGTTTGCTGAAATTTCCAAACTCACACTTGTGATATGATTCCTCAATGGGGAATTTACCTTTATTTATATTAGACTGAACCTGTCAACAGTAGTGTCTATTGGCACAACAGGTCCAACCTCAATAACTTAGAATATAATTAATAATTACCATATTAATTATCTTTTACATTAATTATCTTTCACTTTATGGTGGGGCTGACCTGTACCCTTTACATCACAAATAGGGTTACAGGTAAGTCTGCCTCTTGTACAATATAGCAAGGGATCTCATACACCCACTAGTGCTCAACCACTAAGGGCACATCCATCTGTGCTCAGCAATAGAGATGTCCACATCTCTATCTCACTCCATCTCACAGGAGAATCACACTCACTAGTGCTCAACCACTAGGATCACATTCACCTATTCTCAATAGATCTATTTCTCACTATGTTACACAGGAGAATCATCTGGAATATCACATCATCTCAATTCTCTTCATAAAGGAGGTCAATAAATCGTTTCATCTCCATCTCAGAACAATACACCCAACTCACGGGCTTCCCCACACAGGGGCACACAACATTCCATCTATGTCTTAAAGAGGAACCACACACCCATCTCATGGGCTTCCCTACACAGGGGCACACAACATTCCATCTCTGTCTCAGAGAGGAACCAGACACCCAGCTCATGGGCTTCACCACCTCACACATGGAAACAATGTTCCATCTCTGTCTCAGAGAGGAACCACACACCCATCTCATGGACACACCCAACTCATGGGCTCTCTCTCAGGTCAACTCACTCAGTCTATGTCTTGGAGGATGTCTCATGTAGTTGTAATCATCAACGCATGGTACATCATCAATATGTCAACCTATAGCATTCTCCACATGGATAATGTCAGTCCATCAATAATATGTTATGCCTGGACCATTCTCCACTTGGACAATGTACGTCCACCAACACACTGACTATCCATGATTCCATATATCAACACTCCCTCCTAACAGAGGAAGTCACCACCTCCCTTTAAACTAAGGGAGTTATCTCCACAAGTCCCAGATTGTCGCTCAAGTATGTAAATTTTATCTTGGACAGAGGCTTCGTCAAAATATCAACTATCTCCTCATTGATGGAGATTTACTAGAGAATCATTTCTCCCTTCTGGAATTTATCATGGATGAAATAATACTTGATCTCAATGTGCTTCAATCTGTCATGGAACATGTGGTTCTCTGAAATCTTCACACTACTCAGATTATCACAATATATCATAGTTGCATCCAACACCTGATCAAATAGTCCAGAAATCAACTTACGAAGCCATATTGCTTCTGTACAAGCATCACAAGCTGCAATATACTCTGCTTCTGCAATGTTGAGTGTAACAGACTTATGTTTCCTGCTAGCCCATGATATCATAACATAGGCCAAACTGAAACACATTCCAGAAGTACTCTTTTTGTCATCTGCACTCCCTACCCAATCTAAATCAGTAAATCCATGCAGTTGAACATCATTGTTTGAGGGATATCTCAAACCATAATTTAGCATCCCACAAAGATATCTCAAAAAGTGCTTTGCAACTATCCAATGCTCATGTCTAGGTTCCACCTGGAGCTGCCTCAACATGTTCACAACAAAGCAAATGTTTGGTCTGGTATTCGCCAAATACATCAATGATCCAATCAACTGTCGATACATGGACGAGTCTACTGGATCAAAGTCTCTCATATTCTTCAGATCGATGACCATGGGAGTTGTCATGGATTTGCAATCCATCATCCCAAACTTCTGAACAATCTTTACAACATACTTCCCTCATCGTAGGAATATTTCACCACACTTATGCTATACTTCTAGTCTCAAATAATAGTGCATGATACCAAGATCCTTAATATCGAATTCAAAGGCTAATTCCCTCTTACATTGAATAATGATAGGCTTTGCACCTATCATAAATAAATCATCAACATATAGTAGCGAGATCACATGTGCATCATTCACAACCTTGTAATAAGGATATGGATCAGCATAGCTCTTAGAAAATCCTAGTCTCCTCAAGTAACTGTCAATTCATGTATACCAAGCTCTTGGAACTTTCTTGAGTCCATACAAGCCCTTCTTCATACATGTGTTTCTCTTGGGTGTACCTCAAAACCTTGAGGTTTCTCTCTATATACTTCTTCCTCAATTACTCCATTGAGCAAAGCGGTCTTTACATCCATTTGATGTAAACTCCAACCCATGGATGCTGCAAGAGATATGATGTCTCTAATAGAGGTGTATATGAAAACTGGAGCAAACGTCTCATCTAAGTCTTCTCCCTCCTATTGGGAGAACACTTTAGCCACGAATCTTTCCTTGTATTTATCGATACTCCCATATACTACATGTTTTATCTTGTAAATTCATTCTGAAGTGACTACATACTTTCCTTCAGGTCTAGGCACAATTTCCCATACATCATTTTTCATGATGGATTGATATTCTTCCATCATAGCTTCCTTTCATTCTTTCTTCTTGACTGCTTCTTCAAAGGTGGAAATTTTTGCATTGAGATGTTCTGGAGAATATGTAGTTTATTCCTTAGGATATTCATGTTCTTCTTCATCGTTGGGATCCATGGAATCTTCTATAGATTTCTTGAAGCTAATATTTTTATCAAAAGTCACATCTTTGTTGATTTCAACCTTCTGTTGAACTGATACATAGATTCTGTAAGATTTTGACGACTCACTATTTCCAACGAATATGTCATTCTTTCTTGAAGGTTCCAACTTCTTCCTTTTGTCCTTGGGATATAGACAGGACAACCGAAGATCCTCAAGTGTTCAACACTTGGCTTCTTTTTGAAGAAAGCTTCTTCTGGAGTCATGTTCTTCAATATACAATGAGGACTTCTATTCTTAACATATACGACTGTCATAGTTGCTTCTCCCCATAGAAACATGGATAGATTTTGGTCATTCATCATTGCCTTAACAAATTCTTCAATGGATCATATATTTCTTTCTACCACATAACTTTTTTGAGGATTATGTGGGATAGTTAGCTCCCTCCTAATTCTGGTTGCTTTACAAAAAAGGAAACAAGCTCCTTGCAGGTGTATTCTCCTTCATTATCGAACCTTAATATATTTATCCACTTAGTGAGGAGGTTGACATTCGTCCACACACATATGAGTGTATCAGATCCAAAAATCCTTTTTCTTTATGTGCTTCCTTTAGAATTGGTACCTGGTGAGATCACCTGCCTCACCACTAGATGGAGTCATTTGCTCCATATTTGCAACTGTCATTGTAGCTCCTTCTCAAATCTATCACGTGTGACCCACTTAGAACAAGAACAACAAGAGAAAAAGTATTTCAAATGGAATTTTCATAAGAACATATATATGGTAACAAGGATGGTAGTCATCATAGAATTACCAAGGTGACCCGCCCGAGCGAAAAACAAGAGATATATCCTAGAGGAGATGTTAGTTCAGTTTGTAAACAAGTGCAATAAACATCTATATAACCAATACTTACATGCAACCAAGTATACCTAGCATTAATAGAACCTTTCAAAGATTGTTTTCACAACTATAGTGTTTACTTGCACTGTAGCAACTATTAAACTTGATATGTGCAAATTGAAACTTAACAATTTGATCAATCAAACCTGGAACCTGGAGCCTCAACTGCTAGAAAGGGTGTGCTTGTTCCAAGATCACTTCTTGGAGAAGATCTCTTATACATCCCCTGCAAACACACTCATGCTTTGCTGGATGATATAACTTGAAAAAGATATACAAGTACATGCCTTTGAAATTTGTAGCATCGTTCAACTTGTCTTCTAATCTGAAACTAGACACCATATTGACAAGAAGAGGTTAGAAACTAAATCAAAAGAGGTTCAATGATTAGAACAAGCTAAAAACCCTGAAATTTCAACTTTGACCAAAAGTCAACCTTTGACTTTGACTTTGACGAGTCAACCTTTGACTTTGACCTTGACCAAGAATTCAAACTTGACATTTTTTATAGCTAAGGGAACCAGCGGGTGTGCTAGGCTAGGGCGCACTATAATACCGAAAAATTATGCCAAACGTTTCACTTAAAGTGCCCAAAGAATTAGGTTAGGGTTTGCTGCAACTGCAAAATTAGAAACCCTAGTTGCAGCAGCAACTGGTGCGATAATGAGCTTGACAAAGAACTATCGATCTATCTTCCAGCGGTTAGACTGTTCTGAAGGTAGTGTGGGCCCATAACCTGTTAGAATATTTCAATGTGCTCGTTTAACCATAGACAATATCACAATATTGTCACCCAACCATAGGCATACAGCCACCCCTGAGCACTTTGACCTTTGCTAGATAGAATGATTCCAAAAATCCACACTAGAACCAACAGATAAATCCTAGCTGTAACAGTACCATGAGATGGAACCAGAAAATGACATCCAACTGCAACAACATCACAAGACAAGGGGAGAACACCTTCTCCAAGGGTAGCACACAAGAGAGAGAGTCTCCACAACCACATAACAAGAGCAATACTCAATTGCAGCAGTTACAATTGCACTTCTTCCTAAGATTACCACCAATAATACCACCAAGAATATCACCAAGAATACTAGAAGGTAGGGCACATATCTTAGGCTAGATAATGCTAGAGAGAGAGACCAAGAATCACACCAAAATATGCTCCTTCCATTCTTACAATTGCAGCTCCAGACTTGCGCTATACTTGAGAGAGTGAGTGAAGTGTGTGTACAAATACGCTAGAGCACCTCCTATTTATAGTGGTTCTTGTCACCTATCTGGGTCGACTTGTCTTTATGGAAGATAATACATTTATATTATTTATTCTACTGAGCCAACTTGTCTTTCTGGAAGATAATACATTTATATTATTTATTCTACTGAGCTAATTTGTCTTCTATGGTTTTTACACATATGTTTAGGGTTTCTCTTGCTTCCAGAATATTCTATTCTAGCCAAATATTACACATGGAGGTTAATACCTCCTGCAACTACCATAATATCAACATAGGATCGCAAAGTTTTGAAGAACATTACATTAATGATTTTTGAAAGTCGAGTATCGAGCCTTCTACACCACCGCTCCTTAGCTATAATTCTTGTAACCTAAAGAATAACATTAACAATCCAACATACAATGAGTCAATTGACTAGATATTGCTCTTACGGATAATTTACTACATTGTTCTAGATATTGCTACTAAAGTTTATGTTTTTAACCCAATAATAATTGCCAAAACCAAATAAAATTTGTCATATCAATACGTCCAACTAATGAAAAAAAACTATATTCAAAGTTTATAAATTATTAGATATATTTTTCTTTTCAAAAAATTAGAAGTAATAAAAATAAATTCGTTTACTTAAGTTAAAATCACACAAATAAAAATAATAATACAAAAGTCGAACAAATTTGACCAATAGTTGATTACAATATATCTACCTATTCACAGGTATCATAGGAGCTTCACAAGGAAGTGCCCAAGATTTCATTATATTTCACAAACAACTTTGATTACCTGTAACACGGAAGCCTTCTACTTTTCTCTATACCCAAAAATGAAATGAACTTCGGCTTGCTATATAACAAAATCACAACATATTTTCACTCTATAGATCACTTATTTAGTTTGAAAGCAAGAAATACATGCACATAACTAGCTTCCAAAGTCCTTTCATACATACTCTGATCACTGAATTTCATATCTAGATCTTGTGGTGCAGTATAAATATGTTCAAGAAACTTAAAAAATCAATAGTTGTATTTTATATTTTGGCTAAAACATATAGTAAATAAATTTTCTATGATCCTAATTTATTGATCAAACATAGATTCTTCTATTTTTTACCTTTTGATTCATCATACTCTTAGAGTCGACAAGCCCTACTTTCCTAAAAAAGTATAGTCACTTATTTGTTGCCAATCTTTCTTCTCACATAAACGTAGGACTCATAGCTCATTAGGTTGATAGCTCAAATATGTAGATGGCCTTACCTTTACTTGAAGATACCTATTCCAGTTAAAGAGTGTAGAAACACTATGTAGACCATATACTAATTACATTAAAATGGGCATCTATGTTGTAACTATATATATTTTTAAACCAAAAGTAGAGGTTGAGGCGAGGAGATTATCAATGATTAATACAAATTGGTTTTGATAGAACTTTAGGTTAGAATGAAATATGCTTCTAGCACTTGGAGCTTAGGCCAACTTCTCTTAACATGGATGCTAATCCATCAACATTTTTTTTACCCCGTCTCTATAATGTTTTGGCTTGACAACATGGATTTCCATTTGGGCACCACAACAATCGTTTGGTTGTTGTCTCTTCCAATAATTTCTTTCATTGGATGATAGGGAACTCCATTATCACGAAACTGCAGTTTGAACTCATCAATAAACCTTGAACACATATTGAGCCTTTAACAACAATGGAGGTTACTTCTTTATTTATATCGGTGCTTTTAGAAAAGGAATGAGGGGAATCATTTGTAGGGAAAGAAGAAAGAGGGGTTTCATTAGTAGTTCTTTTGTATGAAGATAGCCAGTTGGCTCTCATGTACTTGAACTTTCTCCAAGGGCCTTTAAGGATTGTCTAGTAGCATCATAGACAATACCAATAATTTTTTGTAGCCAATCTTCTTTCCCCACAAAAATAGCCATAAGCACTTATTCAAAACAACACCATAATGGCCTATGAAGTCTCACAATGTGGAATTGTGATTCGACCATTCCTCAAATGATCTATTTTCAATTGGTTAATTGGGATGTTAAACCAATTTGGATTGGTTAATTGAGATGTTAAACCACATAAACCATGGAAAATGTTCCACCACATAAATAAAATCTTACAAATATTAATAGTTGTTCATCTAGTTGTTTTATAAAATTCAGATTAAATTTGACTCTAGTCTCTGACACTAAGAAAAAAAACCTATACACCAAACAAGTCTCAAATAAAAGAGGTCTTATATATTTAATAAAGGATTTAAAAGAATAAAAGAAATGTAATTGTTATCGCACAGTTTGTAGCTGGGTCGAAAGGCTAGAAGATAGAGGCCAAATTGGCGTAACAGGAACCTACCCCACCCAATGTCACCACAATGGGGAGGTTCTTTCTTTTTAGGGAGGTTAGGCCCAGGGGAGACGTCCCCGGTAACTTGGGGTTTTGAAGAGGCTAAGGTATAAAGGTCAAAGTCAAATACCCCCTTCACAGGTCACCACCAAGAGCAGATAGTCTGGCTAACAGTCAATAATGAAGTGTAGGCCCAAATGAGAACACCTGCCCGGAACAAAGCAACATAAGACTAATATGAAGGCTATGATTTCAAAGGGTTAGTACTTCATATAACTATCTGATAACAATACATAAGCAATAAATATTGACGAGATCAATGTTTATAAATGCAACAATATTATTATCAATTCATCAATATATACCAAGATGATGAAGCAACCTATGTGTCAAATCAATATTTTATTCAATAAATGCTCTTAAACCATCATCTAATTGCCTATGAAGAAAACTTGTTGCGTCAAGATGGAATAACCAAGGATGATGTCAGCCTTATTAGGGTTAGTAGTTAGTTAGGGTTTCAAACTATAAGAGTTTGTTTGACCACTATCACTTCAACATTGGAGACCTAAGATCAGTGCCTAATGGGTAAATGGAGTCAAGTTGAGGGAAGACGCAAAAGTTGAAGGGAAAACGCTAAGGACTAGAGGGAAGAGTTCTGAAGTGCTGCAATGGCAGGGCCCCAGAAGCAAAACCCTAGGGGAAAGAGGCTCACTCCGGTGTTGCATCAGCAAGGCCTCATTCTCTTTCCTCCTTCCTTAGGTTTAACTTGGAAAAACGGCTAGCATAAAAGATGAATCAAGACACGAGAGTGTGGTGAGGGAGAGTGTTGCAAAGGCAAGGCCCTATCACCAAACCCTAGAAGCAAGACGACCCTAGGTGTAGATAACCTAGGTCTGGGACATCTCCTCCTTCTTGACTTTTGAGGGGATGGCTAGCACAGGGGAAGAAGCAACAAGAGTGTAGAAATGGCTAGGCTCTTCCTTCTTTCTTCAATGGCTGAAAAATTCTCTTTTAGGGGACATGAGACAATGACTTACTTGTGTGTTTGTCCCCTAGGGTTTTAAAATCAACAAAATTTATAATAAATGCAAGAATAATAGACTACAACCATTCAATTAAGAAGTTTTGCAAAAAAAAACACTTACATATCATTATGAAATAGCATTGAAAACCCTAGTTGTAAACCTTCCTTCAAGATAAATGCAAAAAATGCCAAGAAAAGCCTTCCTTCAACAAGTGTGCCTCACTCAAAGAGAAGAAATATCCAAGTAGGGCGCAAAAAAAAAATCAGATCTCACTAATGAGTGAGTGTTGTGTTATGTCAAAATGAGGATAAAACTCCTCAATACATACTATATCAATGACCTTTAATTAATTTTAGGTCATAAAATTAGTCGACAAGGCATTAAACCAAAATCATATTGTTTTCACATTAAAATGCCAAATTAAAACCCTAACCAAGCTGTAATAAAGGTAAAATCCCCTTCAAGGGAGGCGCTAGCCCCTTTTAGAGCAAATGAGACATCAAGGAGCAAAATGTTAGCCTCCTAAGGGCTTTTCCAACATGCCACACGTGCCACTGCTGCCCAACCTGCCTCCAAGAATGACCATGAAGTTGGATGACATCATGGTAATGATGGGGACGCTTTGAGCCTTCCAAGGCAAACGTTCCACTGAAAAGGGGTCATTCCCCCTAGGCTGGGCTCTGCCAAAGTGCCTCTGGTGAAACGTCCTCTTCTTCTTTGGTGCAAAACCATGATCAAACAATGTCTCATCTCTGCTCCTCTGACGGGGTCTCAACAACCATGTGATGGGCTATTCAGCCCCATGGAGGTCCGAACTAATCATCTCCCCATGTGTATCGGTTCAAATGGTACCTGTCCGCTGCGCATGGTCCCGTACATCAAAAACTACGCCCTCCATGGACTCATCAGTCACAGGGATCATAACAATGTCAATCACATTTTATCGTTAGTATTATCAAACATATGCATGAAAATCCTAATATATCATTCAACAGCTCAAAGACGTTACAAAAACCTACAATACAAGGTTGAGGAAAAAGAGCAAGACAACCTATTGGGCTAGCATCCATAAGGAAAGGAAAGTTTCCAAGGGTTTTCATCCAAACCATGTAAATGATGTGGTGTGGCAAAGGGATGTCCAGACACACGAGTAGAGTGAGAGCCAGGGATGCATGGTCTTACCTGTGGGTGCCTTTGTAGAAGGTGAGTCGTACCTGTCATGGATGCAAATTTTTCCAAGCCCCCTTTTGCCTTTTATTCTTTTCTTTATGTGCTTTTTATTCATTTTATTCTTATTCAAGGACTAACTAGAGGACACTGCCTTGGCTTGGTGACTAGAGCTGACAATGTTACCCACAAGTAATTTCACAGAGATGATAAGGTTGGCTCGTGATGAGACCCCCTTTCCCTTGGCCATGCAACCAAAGGTCACTGCCCTGGCATGGTAACCGGATGATGGCAATGTCATGTTGTTAGGTACCCATGAACATAATAAGCTAGCTCGTGATGCGACCCCCTATCCTCTTGACTAGGTCTTGTTTGTTATTTTTCTGGGTCCCTCTTGTTTCTTGCTGAGAGGCCCTTTATTACCTTCTCGGGGATCCCTGGGCGAAGCATCTCGAGGTTTTATTTCTAGGCTTTTATCTTTTACCAGCTGCTTTTACCTTCTGGGCCTTTAGCCCCTTATTCCCACTAAATAAGGTGCAACCCTACAAACAGGTCATCCTAATCCCCAGAAAAGGGGAATGGGATAGAAGAGCGGGAGACAAGATGGAAAAGTGATGGCATGATGGGAGCGGACAATGGCTCTTCATAAATCCCCCCGTGGCAAACAAAAACCTATGGGTACAGGCTTGCTAGGGCATCCCGTCAATCCCCCCAAGCATGGTCAAGTGGGCTAATGTAAAATCCAAGCAGTTGTTAGAGATAAAAGGAATTAGATTCATACATTTAAAGGTTATAATGATCAAAAGTGACACATACCATGATACCTGGACCAATTACCTCATGGAGCAAGAGCCTTCTCCGATACAAGATCAAACCGATGGTGATGGATGTTGTTGCTGCTGAGGAGACAAATTTGACCAAAGAAGAAAAGGATGGGCCCTCCAGGGCCATGCTCAGGTCAATCCTACTCTTGGTACTCCATTTCTAGGACCTGTGGGCCTCGAGACATGATCTCCTGGTTATCCCTAGAAATCAGGGATAACAGTAATCATGTAATCTGTATGGATATCTACTCAAATGTGGTCGAATTTGTTCTAATAATATGGTTATTTGGGGTAAAACATTTTGATATAGATATGATGCTTTGTTGGAAAGTTAAACATGAGAGCCTCTACACAACAACTACATGAAATGGTTATTTATACTTGGTTATTTATACTTAGTTGAAAGATATTTATTGGCATGATCCCATCTTGATTTTCATATTGCACCATTCTATCCTAAATACCTAAGTTCATTTATTATAGCATGCCCAAGGTGGTAATTTGTTCATTTTTCATTTCCTTCATGACCCGCTTCTTCTACAAGTTTGGGGGCCTCTACCAAAAGTTTCCTATCCCATACACTAGCATAAGGTACAATACTTTTTGAACACGAAAAAATATACAAGAACAAATGAAATTTAAAGAAACGCATTCCATTTCCTTAAATTCTTCCTTACAAATTTGGTGGACGACAACCATTTTCCTCTAAATCCCCATCATGCATTTAATATTTACACTACACTATGTCCATTACTTTGATATTCATTAATAGGTAGATTGCTTTGACTATGATATTTAAGTGTTGCAAAATGAAAGCAATTGAAGAGCTATAGATGCAGAATTAAGAAATATTTCACCTTAAGGATATCACAAACTTCACTTGGTGTGAAAGAATGAAGCAATTGAAAATCTCTAGAGGTATAATTAAGAAAAACTTTACCTTAAGGATGTCACAAACTTCATCTGGTGTGAAAACAGATGAAGATTGTCTCCATTGTCCCCATTTCCATCTCTATTGTGAAGGCCATTAAAGCAATTACAACGAACACGAATCGATGTAAATGCCATTGTAAGTAGCTTTGCAAGACATGACCATGGAATTTTGTTGGGACGATCCACATAGTGGATGAAAAACCTACCAAATTAATGCAAAATTCTAAATGACATTTTTATATGTTATATTTTTAAAGTTGCAAAAACCAAATAAAATCTCCCATCTAGGCTACACGAAACATCAAAAAACCCCTTGATTCATCCATTTCATTCTATGATTCTTTTTCATTCAACCATTGTAGTAAATTTGCAAGCGAATAATTACTATGATAAAGATTTGAAAGAGGTTGTACTTGGGTCCTGCAATGAATGGAACTTGTACATAACTTGTAGAGTAGTGAATGCTATTTGCAAGGAATTCAATACACAAGCTCCAAAGATGACCTCACCCCCAAAGGTAGTGAATGCAGTGTACAGAGCAACATAGAGGAGTCTCCATAATGCTATTGTTGGAGTTCGCAGACCAACACCCGAGGCTCACGTCATTGTTTGACCAACCAATCGAAATTTTTAAAAAATAGGAAAAAATAAAATTGGAAAAATAATCCATACTAGAAACTATAGCCAAGCCAACCCAAACACCAAATTGATGTATGGGAGCACCTTGCTTTTGGGACAAGGGACCCCCGCTACACAACGATTTGGTTGCTAAAGTCTATGAAAGTGTACATACCTTAACCCCCTGAATTATTATATGTCCTTCAACAAAAACACGATATTGATAGTCATCCTTAATAAGGATAAATGATATGGAAGATCATAAATGTTTGATTTTTATTTATTTATTTATTTATTATTATTTTTATTTTTATTTATTTATTTTTTTTATTTTTTTTAAATATAGTAATTAGATGTAAAACCATTTAAAAATAATCTTATCATAAATATTAATCAAATATAAAATTATAAAATAAAAATAAAAATTAATTTTTAATTAAATGATAATATTTAATTTTTTTATATTCAAAAAAAATTGAGGTACAACATAACACAAACAATTTAAATTCAAAATTATTTGACTTCAAAGTAATTACAATATACTTTTCTATTTAGTAAGTATAACAAGGTGAAAACCTATCATAATTCAATTGTCAACCAATAGTGGGGACAACCATGTGTGATGTGAAAGTGAAACTACAACTGGATGGCGAACCAAGCGACCAGGGATCTGTTGGGTGGCCCAAGGGCCCAGATCTTCAGAACCACATAGTCCTTCAGAGATCCTCCCCCAATCCCGCACCTTAACCTCCCTGACGGGATTCCGATATACCTCTCCTGAGTTTTCCAGTCATCTCGCTTCTTGAGAAAGCTGTGCACTTTGTCTGTATAGTTTTTTGTCCGCTATTGAAGCATATCCCTTGTCTTCTAGTTCCTATAGGGACTGGTCCTTTCCATCATTGCTTTGAACTGTGTCCTCCAGACTACTCCTTTTCTACAGCGACCTCTCATCGAATCTCCCCACTTTCCCGCTCTGTTCCAAAACACGGCTTTTCAGTGGGCCTGCAGCGGTCCCTTGCTCATATTTTAATGGACTCTCTGACCAATGCTCTCATGCACCCATCTGACAAACTCATCTGGAAACAGGTGGGTTTTTTCGACCAAGTAGACTCTTTGGAAAAGAGGTTTCCGTCGCTTCCCTCCAATCTCATTTCAAATTGTCCCACATCTTCCTCGGTTGACCCAGTCGTGCAAGACGCTCATCCACTGACATCTGCCCCACTCCCGAGATCCTCTCATCCTGCTTCCGACAGGCCCCTTCAAAACTATCCTAACAGACCTTTCTCTTCAGCTGCTCATAGAGTCCCTTCAGTCCCCCACAGAGTGGTCTCCTGTGGTCGCAAGGTGTGGAAATCAAACAAGAAAACCAGAAGGCTGGTATTGGGCGATGGAGTGGGCTTAGAAGACCTCTGCAAGATGTCTCTCAATGCCCTGGTTGGTCGTATTTCATACAAAATTATGAGCCCAAAACCACTAGAAGATTGGATAAAATCACAGTGGTCACTGATCTTGGGCTACTGTCTTGAAATCTTGCTCCTTAAAAAGGGTTGGCTCGGTTTCCTCTGCAGATCTCCTGAAGATGCCTCTCTGCTATTATCCTTGTTTTGGGTCATTGGGGGAAGCAGCCTCATGCTTAAGCGCTGGCGACTGGCCTTCAACCCAGACACCGATTACTTTCAACTTAGACACTTTTGGGTGTTGCTATCGGGTCTTCCACTCCACTTATGGAATAGTGAAGCCTTCAGAGCGATTGTTGACTCGCTGGGCAAGTTCATTGCCTTCAACCCTCTGGCTCTCACTGGCTCCTCGAGGAAGATGGGCAAGGTATTGGTCGAGATGGATATATCTGCTGGACTACCAAAAAATCTGGAGATCGATTGGAGAGGACGCAAGACACTACAAACTATGGACTACCTTGGTCTACCTTTCCGCTGCAACCTATGCCGAGAAACTGGACATCTACATCGCACTTGCCCTGGTAAGTCCTGGACCAAACCTATTGAGGAAGATGACCTGCATCTTAATCCCCTTGACTACATGGACGGTGATCCTTCACTTGAGTCCTTTCACTCGCTCCCTGACCCACCCTCCCCTCCCCTACCTGGACAACCTGAGCCTCTGACGACCAAACTATTCCATCACTGCCCCTCTCTCTTTAACTCCCTTACTGCTGCTGAAAAGGATTCCATCAACCACTCATCTTGGCTTTCTTCCCACCGATCTACTCCCCTCACTCCTGAAGTTGCGTCGATTCAGCCCACCCCTCTTGCGCAGACTCCACTCGATAGCTCCCTACAAACGACTACTATTACTACTCGACTCCTTATCCCCTCTCCCCCTTCACTCCCTCAGACTTCCCAACTGACCAGTCAGCATTGCACATCTTCCCCATCGCACCCTCTCCCTTCGTCCTCATTGGCCTGCCTGCACAATGCTCCATCCATCACCGCCTACCCTACAGATTTGCCTTATGTTCTCCCTGGCATGGGTCAGCCTGTCGACAACGAGGATACTTTGCTGCCAGAACTGAGTTCCTCGTCCCCTCCATCCTTTATTCCAGACTCTGCTACTCTGTTACCTATTTACCGGGGAAATGAACTCATCACACAAACCTCGGATGTTGGTACTTCTTCTACCATTCTAGCTGACAAAGACCAAAAATCCTTTGCATGGTCACGAGGTCTGGGCGTTGAGCTCTCCCCTCTACAAACGAGGAGCTCCAGAAAGAAGAAGGGGATTCTTAATACACAACAAGCTACTCCTATCGAACCTGCACTTGATGGAAAGGCCCATAGAGCATTAAAGGCCATCGCTCGTTCCAAATAATGATTGTGCTCTCTTTAAACATACGAGGATTCAGAGGCATCCTCAAATCTACATCCTTCCGTAATCTTCTCGAGCACACCAATCCGGACATCATTTTTCTTCAGGAGACCCTCTCGTCTGAGCAAAAGTCCAGAGCTTTCTTGTACTCCTTCCGCTCTTCTTGGGTCTCTGTGGCTGTTAGCACCTTAGGCAATTCGGGCGGCCTGCTAGTGGCATGGGACCCAAGTTTCTTTGACTTGACTCCCTTCCTGACTTGTGGTGGCTTACTGTTGGTGGGTCGCTGCTTAGCCACCAACCAGGAGCTGGCTTTTTTAAATGTATATGGCCCCTGTCAGGATAAACTACTTTTCTGGACTCATCTTACTAACAGTGGGATTTTGTCCATCCCCAACCTCATCCTGGGAGGTGACTTAAACATCACTCTCTCGGTCGATGAACACTGGGGTGGACTCTCCTTGCCTGGACGATGTGAAGCCTTTTACAGAGACCTTTTCCTCACCAATAATCTCATCGATATCTTGCCTTCCAGACTTATCCCCACTTGGCGTAATGGGAGATCTGGGAATGAAGCTATTGCTAGAAGACTTGATCGCTTTTTAATCTCAGATAGTTACATGTCTTCCACAGCCTTCCCAACCTCCTGGGTGGCGCTTCTCTACTTTTCAGATCATGCGCCCATTCTCTTAAAGTTGAATGTTCTCCTCCATCATAAATCTTACCCTTACAAATTCAATCACCACTGGCTTTCATCTGCTGATTATTTCGATCTTGTGCACTCTATCTGGACAGACCCGTCATTTCAAAGTGAAACTGATCCCCAACTGAGAATTGTCTGGAAACTAAAGGTATTAAAAGCGCACTCTAAATCTTGGAGCAAACGTAAGAAGGAATCGGAGGCGGCTCTTCTAAACAACATAGAGTCCGAGATTAAAAATCTCATTTTACTCTCCACCTCTGCCATCCTGTCTTTAGAGGACTCATATACATTAAAGATGCTAGAGAGGAACATAGCTCATATTCTGCGTGAAGAGGAAATGAGCTGGAGGCTCCGAAGCCAAGCGACCTGGCTCAAGTGGGGGGACTCCAATACAAAATATTTCCACAGTTTAGCAAGTCATAACAGAAACAAAAAACAAATTTGGTCAATCCAAAGTGATTGCAGTGAGACTCTCCGAGAACAAGATGCAATCAAAGCGGAGGCTGTCACTTTTTTTGGTAATCTTTTCAAAGCCAACGAAAGTCAATATCATCATGAGAAAGTTTCCACTACTAGTCTTTTTCCGAAACTGGTATCGGCCACTGAAGCGTCCGACCTCTACAAGCCTGTTACTTTGCCGGAGCTCAAGGATATTTTAATCCATTTCAAAAAAGAGAGAAGTCCAGGGCCCGACGGTTGGACGACATAATTCTTCTCTTTTTTCTTTGATCTCGTTGGGTCGGATCTCCTCCAGATGGTGGAGGACACTCGCATCAAAGGTAAGGTTCAACTCCACCTTCCTGGTGTTGATCCCGAAGGAAAATCAACCTGACTCCTTCACTAACTTCAGACCAATCTCCTTGTGCAACCTTATTTACAAGATTGTTTCTAAAGTTATTTCAAACCGGATGAAGCCGATTCTGGAAAGGAGCCTATCGGCTGAGCAGCTCGGTTTTCTCAAAGGGCGAAGAATACAAGACGCCATTGGTGCTGCCCACGAGAGCATCCACTCCATAAAACAAAAAAATCTGAAGGCTTTGATTTTGAAAATTGACCTCAAAAAGGCATTCGATAGCATCGATTGGGATTTCTTGAGACTTATCCTCCACTCAGTGGGTTTTGGCATCAAGTTCACGGACTGGATTATGTCCTGCGTCACTAGTGCTAGCTTTGCGATGCTGATTAATGGGGAGGCTTCAAACTTCTTCAAAAGTGAACGAGGGCTCCATCAGGGATGCCCTCTCTCACCTTACCTCTTCATTCTTCTCATGGACAACCTTAGTCTTCTCCTTGCAAAATCCATCTCCGAACACCGAATATCGGGTATAAACGTGTCAAGGCTCATCAAGATGGTACATCTCATGTTTGTGGATGACATTCTCATAATGTCAAAAGTTGACCTTCCGGAGTGGCTGGCGATCTTGGAGATACTACAACTTTTCTGCTCAGTCTCGGGTCTATCCATTAACCCCATAAAATCCACTGTACATTATTGGGGTTTATCAGAAGCTGAGCTTATGCTTTTCGAAAACACCATCCCATACTCTTTTCTTGATTTGAAGGTTGGCTTCATTTACCTGGGCTACAGGCTGAAACCAGGAGTCTCTTCCTCTGCTGATTGGTACTGGTTAGTTGCATTATTTGAAAGGAGAATAGGCTTCTGGTGCAATAAGTGGTTGTCCCTGGGTGGACGTCTCATTCTTGTCAAATCAGTTCTTGAAGGCCTTGCTGTCTACTGGATGACACTCGCACGGATCCCAAACAAGATCATCATATTACTTCGTAGACTCTCCTTTAATTTTCTGTGGAACGATCTCGCCGAAAAATGTCATTTCCACCTGTGCAGCTGGCAGTCACTGGCTAGGCCCCGAAAGGCAGGGGGCTAGGGGCTCAAAAATCTCTACATTTTCAACACAACGCTCCTGGCATGTTCCTTCTGGAGAGCTGTCACACATGACAGCATCTGGCACCGAGTTATTATGGACAAATATCTTGGCGCCCTTCCTCTTCTCCCTTGGCTTCAGATGTCTACTCATGAACAGAGACGGGCTTCACCCTTTTGGAAGGGTCTGCTCTCCGCCTCTCCGGTGATTCTACACTGGCTTCGTTGGAAACCCGGATCGGGTACCGAGATTTCTCTTGGGAGGGATAAAATCCTTGGATTGGATAATCTCTCGATCCTCTCGTCCCAACTTAGATCTCTACTTTCTTCTCAAAGTTTCGAATTCCTGGCTCAGATGAGAGTGGTCGCGTGCGCCCTTCACCTCCCCAACCGATGGCTTCATAGCAGCACACTCCAGCTCTGGGGTCCCATGGAATTGGAATGGGATGCATTTACCACAGCTTTAAAATCGGCGGGTATTTCTCTCCGGAACATGCGTGACACTCTCCTGTGGGGCGGAGGTGATGCCTCGGGCATCCTCACAGTAAAAAATGCCTATGCGGCCCTCCTCCAACCACAACACATCAATGTTGTTTCTCCGTGGCATCACCTGATCTGGAAGTGGTCTATACCACTCAAGCTTCAACTTTTCTTTTGGCTATGCATGAAGGACAGGGCGCTCACTTGGGAGGCTCTCCGTAGGCGCGACTGGCAGGGGCCCGGGATTTGTCCCCTTTGCAAACAAGCCACTGAAGATATACATCACCTTATGATACACTGTGTATTCTCTTCTCACATCTGGAACCTCTTATCCCAGCATTTCTCTCTTCCGTTGGCCTGGAATGGCGTTACCATTTCTAATTGCCTCTCATCATGGCTATCGGATAGACTGGCTCCACATCCATTGGTTGCACTTGTATGTTGGCAGACCTGGGTTGAGCGTAACCGTGTGATTTTTGAGGGTCGGCCCCCCTCCTGCCATGCGGTCCTCCTCAGAGTTTTATCCTCCTTCAATTGGCAACCGTCCACTGTTAAGGTCTTTCTTTCTAATGCTTGTGAACACTCGCTGGTGGCTAGTGGCACTTTAGTATGTTTTGATGGCGCAGTTCTATCAAACGGTCTTTGTTGTAGGGCTGGTGGAACTTTCAAGTCTCAGTCGTCTCGGATCACTAAATGGTTCTTAAACTGTGGTGCGGGATCTAATACCAAAGCCGAGCTCATGTGCTTGTGGGCATCTCTCTCCCTTGCGTCGTGCTGGTCTTTAAATCACCTACTGGTTCTAGGTGACTCGAGAATAATAATTGATTGGATTAACCAAAAATGCAAGCTTCAATCTGTACACATTGAGGGATGGAAACAATAAACTATGGAGCTGGCCAACTTCTTCACCGACGTTCACTTCCATCATATTCCCAGATATCACAATACTGAGGCGAACGCTCTATCTAAAAGGGCACTAAATGAAGTGGCTGGGCCTCTCTCGGTTTATCATTGTGACAATGGAATTGAGAGCCCTATCACCACTTTTAACATTTTCGAGCCTTAGTTGCCCTTTTTTAGCAGTACTATTTTGTTTGGTTTAGAAAGATTGTCTACTTTATACTTTCAGAATTTCTCCCCTCGCTAGAGTGGGCATCGACTCGGCTGCTCTTCTAGTTTTCTGTCATATTGGATTATATGTATCAGTCAGTTATAAAGGCCAGCATTGTTCATGATCATTTTCAGTAGGATACAAGCATTGTAAAAAAAATTATACTTTATATAAATTTGAGAAAAAAAAATTCTTGGAAAAAAGTATAACAAGGTTGTGTGGCAGCTCAGTCCCTGCCAACGAGGTTAGAAAGAAAATTGTGAAAAATGTGGTGGAATTGTAAATGAAACGAAGTGTTCGGTGCAAAATCTATATCACGGAAATGTTGTGTGCAACATGTATATCACGTTAGATGGGGAAAAAGTAAATGACGGTTGGCAAGCAGAGCAAGAATAAATTTGGAAATTTAAATGCATTTTCCATATGGACTGGTGAAAGATAAAAATATATGATGACAATGCATTTTTCATTGTTGAGCACCATTTATTTTGAAATATATAAAAAAAGAAATGTTTGTAACATATAAAAGAGTAAATGCATTTGCCAAACAAACTGCTGAAAGATAAGAATAAAAGTCTGTAACATATTAAAAATTAAATGCATTTGTCATACAGAGTGGTAAAAGATAAGAATAGAGTCTGTAACATATAAAAATTTAAATGCATTTTTATTTGAAATGTGTCAGAAAATAAAAGTTTGTTACATACTACTGAAAATTTTGAAATATACAAAAAAATTAAACTCTGTTAATATAAACCGGAATTTCAATGCGTTTGTCATGTAGACTGGGATTGGGGCTCCCGCAGACCATTAGAGAAATATGTACAAGAAACAGGATTGTGTAAAGAAGATAGAGTGCAATAGCTGCAAAATAAAATAAATGGAAAGGTACAAGTGTTTGCCTATACATCTATGTTTAAGAAACTGAAATAACTAGGTTGATAAACAAAGAAAGATGCGATGATTAAATTGCCTATACGTCTGTGTTTAAGAAACTGGAATGACTGGGTTGATAAACAAACAAAGATGCGATGAGTAAACTTACAGTGAGGGTACATATGAGTCCTTTGGCTATTTTCTTGTGGCTATTGTTTCATTGATGTCGTCGATGACTGGGGTTTCAAGGACAACTGCCTGTTGTCTTTCATCGACGAACTATTTCAATTTCCTTTCGAGCCATTCTTCAATGTAGCCTCTCATTGCGACGACATTGATCTCATTCTGGATTTTTATGTTGAAAAGATCGTTTTCTAATTCCTAGAGGTCGATAGAAAGATTAGAGAGAGCCTGATGAATTTCCTCATTCTGTACTGCATATTTGACTAGCCAGTCGTGGACGTGAGCTTGATCAAATTGAAGAATGATGTAAAACTTTTCTAGAGACAAGGTCTTAAACATAGCAACCTGTTTATCGAACTCTTGCATGGTTAAGGGCGAGGAGTTTTCGATTAAGAGGGGGTCTTGTAAGTCGTTGGTTTTCCTGGCTAAGTCTACATTTTACAACTTTGTGAATAATTTATCTTTCTTCGATATGGCTTGTTCACATGACTGAACAATGAGACGCAAGTTGTTTACTTTTTCTTTCCAACATGCATTCAATTAGCCGATCCGGTTTTTGGATGGAAGATATTCTTCTCTTATTTTTGTTTTTGTCATATTGTTGACAATCTTGCCAAAAGGGATGACCGTTTTTAAAAAGAAATTTTCTTCATATTTTAATTCGGCCTGCAAAAGCTCGAGCAAGCTATGTGCCCTAGTTCCAAGCGAAGTGATGGTTTGTGATCTTTTCCACGCTTCAGTAACCAGTTCCATTCTTTTTTTGATATTGTTCTCCACATATCCTTTATAGGATATGAGTATGGTGGAAGATGCTTTTACATTGGGTGCAGGGGTGCCAGGCATGGCATTTGCCAAAGGATCGACAAGCAATGGCATAGGAATGAAAGCGTCTTCCAATTCCTTGACTCACTCATTCAGTTTGGCATTCTCGGTCTCAATGGATTCAATGGAATAATGAAGTGCTTGTCCGGTCGCGGTGTGAAGTTGACAGATTTGGGACGGCCGCATGTTGGCAACGTCAACCTCTGAACGAGATTTTCCTTTCTTATTTTTAATTTTTTTTCTCAATTATCATTTTTTTGTTCCAGCTATCAAAAACAGCGCTCTGGAACACAAAGGATTCATCTACGTCAAAATTTTGGGTAACAGATATGTACATTGGATGGCTATGGTGGATGGCGTCTTTGGGTTGATCAAGGAAGGGGAACATGGTATCCATATCAGTGTCAAGGTCCATGTTCTCACTTTGAATTTTCGGCTCTTCCGCGTGCCCCATTTTTTTTTTCTTCTTCTCTACTGGAAGCTTGTGAGAACTATCAATTTTAAAGTGACAAGGGTCGTTATCTCCTTCTTCGTTTGAAGAACTCTGGATTTCTTTGTTGTTGTGAGGGGTCATTGGAGCGATGCTCCGAGATGTCGTACTTTTTGGAGTGGTATTTGCGGATTGAACACTCTTGTCATTGGGGCCTTTCCCCTATTGCATGTACAATTTAGTGCAGCTTTGCACTGTCTCTACGTCACCGACATCAGAGGCAGGGTCGTTGTCCCTACTGTCTCTGTTTTTGGGCAGGTGTTTATTTACAAAACAATCGTCGAGGCCAAGTGTTTGTAAATGTTGTCTAAAAATACCATAGGGGTCGAATCCTCTTATGTCCTCAGCATATCTGAGGTTGGAGATGATAAAATGTGCTACAAAATCATCAATTTTGTTGACATTTTTCAACATGAACTCCCCTATTTTCCAACGCAGAGGACTGAATTGTTTTTTTTTCTTCCTTTGGAACAGATGGAACTAGTAGTTGTATTGATGTGCTACTTCTGCAACAAACATTTTGTCCGTAATGTGACATGGAAGGAGAGTAGGTTGTTCCATGGAGCCAAAAATTCTTATGACTGTGTAATTATCCAAATGTTCGAGTGTCCCCTTTTTGTCCAAAAAACTAGTTGCTTGTTTAGATATGCAGGGAGCATCTTCTCCTAACAACAAAACTTTGAAAACAAACATGAATCCATTAAAAACCTCATAAAAACAGTGGGAAGCCTTGTGCTTCCAGAAGGCCTGGTACTAGAATGTTACTAGGTGGAATTCACAGTTGACATTCTTGGACAGAGACAATTGCAGAAACCGACAGGAATGTGCTATTGCAAAAACTAAATAGGATGACATATAAAATTTCTTTTTCCTTTTGTAGCTTGACAATTGGGAAGAGATTTCATAGGAAATTAACCTGCCCCAATAAAAAATGGCTTGTTCGTTGACTATGAAATACAAAATATAAAGAGCCATGCGGGAAACAATACTTGTGGACTCATGTCCCGTTATTCTTGTAAACAGCCAGGAAATTTCACGAAATGGATTTCTAAATGAACTAACCTGGATGCTTGTAATATCTTCAGGAACTAGATTCAGGTTTTCCAAAAAAAAGGGGCAAGAGGTCCAATCCATTATTATGCTTTGCTAGGAACTGTTTGTAATCCTCTCCTTTGAACGTCAATGTTGGCTCCGACAATTTCAACATCTGGCGGAAGACCTGAAGTGACAAAGAAATAGAAGAGCGGTCCTGCAGTGGTATAATTATTTTCTCTACAATATATTTATCGGCGCACCAAGAGACCAGGTCCTTACAGTCAAAAACCTCAGGGACACAGCCTGCATGGGAAATCCTGGAGGTCCAAATTACTTGGTTCTCTATGGTAGAGGTTGAGTAATAAGAAAATGCCTTGGACCAGTGGAAGTTCTGGTCCTCGCGCCCGAAGATGTTCACTGTATCTCCACAGAACTGTTGTCGAGTTGATGCTATAGGTTTATGAGAAATTTCTATTAGAATATAGAAGATGGTGTGCTCGTTTTACCATTAACGATACCCTCATCACCCAACCATAGGCCGAAGCCTCCCTCCGAGCACCTTAACCTTGACTGAGAATTCCTCTGAAAGCAAACCCTAGGCTAGATAGCCAAACAAAGGGTAGCGCACCTTTCCCCAAGGATAGGACATCACAAAAGACTGATCAGATAGTCCCAAACCCTAACCAATAGATAGTCCAAGCCAACACCCAAACTGCTAGCTGCAACAACTGCTCCTGTTGCTCTCCTCCACACGTGCACACCAAACTGGACTGCAGTGCGCAGAATTGGCTCTCTCTGCAACTGCTGAGATGTGACAAATGAGAACTGTCGCCCTGTATTTATACTGGATCTTCTAGTTTGCTGGGGCCGATTTCTCCTTCTGGGTATGTGTCTGTTCAGTATATTATTATTATTTCTGGTCGACTTCTTCTCTTGGAGGCTAATAACCTAATATAAAATATCATCTTGAGCCGACAAGGCTTCTAGGGTTATTAGCCAACTCATTAGGGTTTCCCTTGCTTCCTAGAGTCTTCTATTCTCGTCAGGTTCACACGTGGAGGTAAATACCTCCCACAGCTACCATAATATTAACACTCCCTCCTAGCTAGAGAGGTATTTATAGGTAATGGACTTGAGCACAAAACATACCATTTACCCGGTAGCATCAATATAGTCATCTAGACTATCTCATGACTGGATCATGAGCATCACCATCACCATCAGTTGCATCATCTCTCGAAACCATACTTCATCTGAGTAATTAGATATGATGTTGGATAAGTCACTCTCACCATAGAGTGATACAAGAGGAGTAAAAGATCTGAACTGTTTTCCATCTGGAAAATCTCTGTTCATCATTCATCTGAATGATCATTATCTCCAATAAATTGTTGATAGTCTTCAAGGCAATTAGAACAAGGATAGAACACAATTGTGTCTATTCATAGTAATACATAACTACAATCCAGTGGTACACTACCACACCAAGTAACACACAAGTACTTGATAGACAACATATGGTTGTGAACATATTCCCCACAGTAGTCCTCATCTATTGTTATATACTTTTCATAACAAACATCTGATAGCAACCTGCATAGAAACAATGTTATGACATAGATTGAATTATCTGGGCCAATCTTTCACTCACATCTGTGAGCTCTAAAAGAATATCTGCCTCACGAACGGTGGAACATATCCACCACAGTAGTATATCTCTACTGTTTATAACAATCATCTGATGCCATCCTGCACAGAAAATATTGTTAAACATAAACTGAATCATCTTGGCCAATCTTTCACTCACGTCTGTGAGATATGAAATAATATATGCCCTCATCAGCAATGGGCTATCTGCCCCATTCTTCTCAAACAAGGAAGAAGGATTGTTTCTGATTTCTGAGCATGGACCATTCCTCACCATGGGCCATTATTCCTACACTTATCAAAGTGCACCCTGGACAGAATGTATAAACCCTAAGGAATGTGTGTATCTGGACCACTCCTCACCCTGGGTCATTCCTCCTACACTTAATGAAAGTTCACCCTAAAGAGAATGCATAACCCTAAGGAGTGTCTGTCCTGGACCATCCCCCACCCTGGGCCATTCCTCCTACACTAATCAAAGAGCGCCCTGGAGAGAATGTATAACCCTAAGGGATGTCTGTCCCTGATTGCTGCATCTAGACCATTCCCCACCCTGGGCCATTCTTCCTACACCAATCAAGGTGCACCCTGGAGAGAATGTGTAACCCTAAGGAATGACTGTACGGACCATTCCCCACCCTGGGCCATTCTTCCTACACCAATCAAGGTGCACCCTGGAGAGAATGTGTAACCCTAGGGAATGTCAGTCCTGCATCAACCTCCAAAACGGACTATTCCTCACTACAATGAGAAATTGTCGTCCGGCGAGGCGGGCTAATCTTCTTGAGTAACCCTCAAGAAGAGAGATAGCCCTAGACCACTCCCCATGTTAACTACAATGGGAAGTCGTTGTCTATGATACATCAGCAATCAGTCACCATCCGTCAGAAATCTCAATCCACTTTCCAAACAGGAAAGCATCTGTCCAATCTGGACTATTTTTCAATTACAAAGATAAATAATATTTTCAATGCTCCCTCTTAACTGGAGAGTTATTTGAATCACAAAAATAAATAAGATTCTTTTTTCATACCTTTTCCTAGCTTGAAGAATCTTTCCTTTCAGCTAAGGGAGTTATTTCCATGATCCCAATCTTCTCTCGGAAATATGCAGACTTGATTCTGGATAGAGGTTTTGTCAGGATATATGTTGTCTGCTCATCGGCGGGGATATACTCGAGCTTTATCTCTCCTTCCTAGACTTCATCATGGATTATGTAATGTTGTACTTTAGTTTGGAACACTTGTGAAGGCTTCATGTAGATCTGAACAATAGAGTATATCATAGTTGGAAAGCTGGAAAATATCTGTGTGGCGCTTCTTCTGTCATCATGAGATCTGATCAACTGAGTAGTCATCTTGATGTTATAGAAAATCTTCACCACGCTTCCGCTGTGCACTGGAGGTTCTCCACCAAGTTATCTTCTTCTATCTACATACAAGGGTCTCCTTCTGGTATGCCTCAAAGTCTTGAGATTGCTTCTTCATACGCTCTTTATTCAATTTCTCTGGAGAACATTCTTTGCATTCATCTGATGTAGAACTCAAACTCATGGATGTTGCGGATGATATGATGACTTATATAGAGATAAGTCTGGTGTACCGGAACAAGTAATCATCATAGTCTTCTCCCTCCATCTGAGAGAACCTCTGGTTCTGGATCTTGCAATTCCTTTATTCATGAATCTTCTATACACAGTTCTTCATCACGACTTTCAGTTCTTCTGCTTGATTGCTTTTATATCAGGCTGGTAATCTTATGATTCTTGATACAATGACTGGTTGTTCTGGTTTTCTCTTTTTTTCTTGAAATCTTCATGTTCTTCTTTATGTTTTTCTTTAGCTCTTGGATCCATGGAGTTTTTTATGGATTCCATGCCCTAGAGATTCCACTTTTTCCTACCATCATAGGATCACGGATCTGGATGGACAACCAGGAATACTTTAAAGCTTTTGAAGAAGTCTTCTTCTGCGGCTGAACTGAACATGTGTTGTATTTCATGATTGTTGCCATGGATATATACATTTTGTCATCTTTAATGGATCATAGGATTATCTCCCTCCTAATCCTTGCTTCATGTATAGGTGCATATGATCGGCTCCCTCCGTCTAATAGAATCCACGCTTCCATCTGCATCTTTATTATCTTCTGCAATATATAATTGGCTCTCTTGTCTAACAGAGTCCATGCTTCCATCTTTGTTGTCTTCTACAAAACGTCATAAGTCCTTTTCCAATTTCTTGATTGCTAACTTCTTTTTGTTTTGACTTCTTCTAAGTCTCTTCAAGATTGATTTTGATTTCGGCTTATCTTGTAATAACTATCACATTATATTTCAACTTTTCTTGTATAGTAATCCTTATCTTGTTGTTCTTCCATGGAACACATTATCTTTCAAGGAATACATATACAAGATATGTATAGAGACGATGCATACAAGATATGTACAAGAAATAAGAAGAGTGTTGTTACCTTTTAGTAGAAGAAGTCTCTTCCATTCTACTTAGCCTTCTTTGTAGGTTCCTTTTCTTCGGCAACTGATGCTTTATGTTTCTCTTTCCTTTTCTTTAGCTCGGGACACTGGTTCTTGTAGTGACCGTACTTTTGATAGTTGTAGCACTGTATTTCTGAAATGTCATTTCTTTGTTTTGGCTTCCTTTTTGAATCAAACTTTCTTTTGTCCCTGAAGTTCTTGAATCTTGTTGTGAAGGATTGATCATCGTACTTCTTTTGAGGTTTCTCTTTTGCATTGATCCTTGATTCTTCTCGAGCACAGCAAGTCCAAAGTTCTTCAAATGTCGGGTACTCCTTCCTTGTGTTCATGCTTGCGGAAAATGCATCCCATGTCTTGGGAAGACCATTGAGTACTATGTTCACCAATTCCTTCTCTGAAGTGATCTCTTCAATAGCTTGTAGTTGATCTCTTAACTGGGAGATCCTTACAAAGTATGATGTTATGTTGTCGTTATCATTCATCTTCATGTCACGGAGCTCATTCTTTAGACTCATAACTTGTCCAATGTTTCTGACTGAGAATAGATTTGTTAAGGCATCGTACATCTTCTTTGATGAGTCAATATGGGAGATGTCGGGTATCAAGTGGTCTTTTATGGAATCCACTATGATACTCATGGCATTGATGTCAACATCCTTGAACTTCTCCATAGCTGCAATGTTCTGCGGTTCTTTCTCTTTTCCTTCTTCAAACTCTGGCTTCACGATCTTTCCTTTCACAATATCCAACACTTTATTCTTAGCAAGGATGAGGTCAATCCTTGTCTTCCATGCTCTGAAGTTAGAGGCTCCATCTAACTTGTTCTCAGACTTCATAGAGTTCATCATGGTTGCTTGACTTGGTCAAACCCTAGATTTGACCAGAAATCCAAACTTCACGTCTTGGTCTTCTGAGAGTACAGGAGATGTGTTAGGCTAGGGCGCACTGATCTATCCAGAGATTAGGTCAATTCGTTTAGGGTTTCTGCAACTGCATCTGCTAGTAACCCTAGTTGCAGTGTTCTGGAAGCTACTTCTGCTAGTAACCCTAGCGACAGTTCCTCAACGAGCTCAATATCTAGCGGCTATGTTTCCTTCCAACGTTTTAGGCTGACTTAAGCGGTGTGGGCCCATAACCTGTTAAAATATAGAAGATGGTGTGCTCGTTTTACCATTGACGATACCCTCGTCACCCAACCATAGGCCGAAGCCTCCCTCCGAGCACCTTAACCTTGACTAAGAATACCTCCGGAAGAAAACCCTAGGCTAGATAGCCAAACAAAGGGTACTGCACCTTTCCCCAAGGATAGCACATCACAAAAGACTGATCAGATAGTCCCAAACCCTAGCCAAGAGATAGTCCAAGCCAACACCCAAATTGCTAGTTGCAGCAACTGCTCTTGCTGCTCTCCTCCACACGTGGGCACCAAACTAGACTGCAGTGCGCAGAATTGGCTCTCTCTGCAACTGCTGAGATGTGACAAATGAGAACTGTCGCCCTGTATTTATACTGGATCTGCCAGTTTGTTGGGGCCGACCTCTCCTTCTGGGTATGTGTCTGTTCAGTATATTATTATTATTTCTAGACGACTTCTTCTCTTGGAGGCTAATAACCTAATATAAAATATCCTCTTGAGCCGACAAGGCTTCTAGGGTTATTAGCCAACTCATTAGGGTTTCCCTTGCTTCCCGATAATGTAACTTTTCTCTAAATCTTGGTTAAATGCTTATGAATGGGAAAGCTCCTCGAGCCTTTCACTAATTAATGACAATTTGTATTGGTGGTGCATGATGAATTGTTAGCAGTAAAGTTTATTTATTGCATATTTAGAAATGTGAAGGTGGCGAGTACGACGAAGAGCAATTAAGGAATGGAGGTTTCGTGAACATGCAAAGGCCACGCCGTGTGAACAGGATTTCATGATTTTGAAATGGACAGTCGAAAGGAATAATATAATCCCCCCGCAAATTTTGGTTTAATGCGCATCAATACGAGATGCCCTCGAGCCTTTCACCCATCAATGACAATCTATACGGTTTCTGCATGATGACTTGTTAGAATTAAATGCCAGTAATTCCATATTTAGAAACAAGATATATATATATATATATAACTTTTTATTTTCTTTTATTGTAGACAAGTGCGAAGGTGACGGAGACGATGGAGAGCAAGGAAAGAATGGCAAGCTCTAAAAAGTGATTGGACGAGATTCAAAAAAGGGTTATGGGGATAGTCAAGATAGTCGAGTATTGCACGGTGAGATTTTATGTTTCGGAAATTTTGAGTGCAAAACATAAGAGATCATGATGGGGCAGTTCAGCAGTCGGTTTGTATATTTGCGGAATTCTGGCAAAGTGGCTAAGTATGGAATAAGGAAATTGCTAATTTCATGCGTAGCAATAAGATCTTATATATAATTTTCAATTGCTAATATCGAAGGGGCGCGGGCACAGGTAACAACGACTATGAAATGAATATTTCTTCAATCCGCCAAACCACCGATCTGCCAAAGAAATTTGAACAAATGGAGAAGTATGGAAAGCGAACAGACGAGCTTCAAAATGGGGTGACAATAGTTCCACTAAATATGTGAGGACCTAACGGTTAAATTGTATTTGTCGAAAGTTTTGACTGCAAAAATGTGCACCAGGGAAGAGGGCATGATAGGTGGACCGTAATACCGAAGAGGGTGTGATATAAGAACGGTTGCAAGTTTGTATATCTGTCAATTTGTATATCGCGAAGCTCTGAATGTTGTTTGGAGGTCATGAAAAAGTAGAAGTGCAATGTTGACCCGACCACTGCGCAAGTCTACCTGTCAATTTGTATATCACGGAACTCCGGATTCCAGTTGTGGGACAGGGAACAATAGAGGGTCAATTTAAAGAAAGGGGAAGCGGTCATTGGAAAGGTGTGAATCTGCGAAGTTACGGAGCAAGGCATTTTCCAGAAAAAAACGATTAAGTAACCAGGAAGAGAAACTAGAGGGAATAAAAGAGTGGGAAAATAAAAAGGCGGAAGGCAGTTTTGGTAAGTGTGAATCGGTTTCAAGGAAGCCCAATTGTTGCAAAACCATGATGCTCTACTAATTTTCAACAAATGCGTTGTTGAAGATTAGATTTTATTGCAACCTCTGCATGTAACTATGTTCTTGATACATTCTTCCATGACTGTAACATATTAGCTTAACTACTAAACTTCATATTCTACTAATTGCCAACAAATGCTTTGTTGAAGATTAGATTTTAGTGGAACGCATGGGCGTAACTGTGTTGTTCATTTCTTCCATGAGTGCAACATATTAAGTCAAGTATTAAACTTCTTGCATAATGGGTTGTTAGCATTAAAACTTAATAATTGCATGTCTAGAAGCAAGAATAACGATTTTGTTGCAACATTGTACATTGGTATTAGTAAACACAATATCGAAGAAGTAAGAGAGCACCGAACCACGCAATTTAGAATATGCGTTAAACCCAGAAAAGAGGCAGCAATGAAGAGTCGAAGGAAAAAAAAAATTAATAGCAAATCCATTTAAACAAATAAGAAAAACATCGAGTATTGTACATCTATCCTTAAAAATTGGACCCAGTTCTTCGGGCCAAAACATTGAAGGTATCTGTGACAAACATAGGCACGGTATCCGCAGTATGCAACACATAAATGGTTGCAGGACAAGTGGAATAGTCGTTAGTTGAAACCGCCTCTGCATAGTCCAAAAAAATTCAGTAGCACATCTTGCATGTGCAATTCTAGAGGCCCAAATTAGTCCATTCTGGGTAGAAGGAGATGAGTAGTAGGAAAATGCCTTGCAACAGCGAGAGTTTTGGATCTGATTTCCGAAGATGTTAATCAATATTTTTTTTTCTTGAAATATATCTCTGGGAGCATCAACGTATCATTGCTTTACAGTGAAACTCTTCCGCCCAGAATGGACTAATTTGGAACTCTGGAATTCCTACTTTCGTGCTGCAAACTAGTTGTTGTGTTTACCATTGGTTTCTTTTCTGAAACTCCTTTTCGTGTTGTCATGACCACCATCATCGAGCCGAGAAGCTCCGTTTGTTATGGTTCATTTCAATTTGGGCGAAGAAGTGGGAAGATTCTTTGCATTGCCATCATCCATTGTTGTATCATTGTCCATCATATCATCTTCTTCCGGCTCGGAATTCATGGCATCAAATTCTGCGACATGCATGAATCCAACTTGGCAGGTTCTCTGAGCAGCCAGGGTTGCGATGGAATTTTTTGGCTTGAAATATATCTCTCGGTGTACCAAGGGACCATTTCCTTTTTTGCTCCTGGGCGGAGGGAGATGAATAGTAAGAATATGCCCTGGAATAGTGGAACGTCTGGCCATTATGCCCCAATGTGTTTTCTGTGTGTGGAGAGAACTACTGCCAGAAGTTATTAAAAATTTCCGTTTGCTCGAGACGATGTTTGAAATGAAAATCAGGGAGGGATAATATAACCCTCCGCAAATTATGGTTTAATGCATATCAATGGAATATCTCCTCAAGCCTTTCACTGATCAATGACAATTTCCAGTGTTTGTGCGCAACGAGATGTCACCATCATAGCTCAGTAATTGCATGATTAGAAAAAAGTGTGAAGGTGGCGGTGACGGTGAAAAGAGATTAAGAATTAGAAATTTATTAAAAGCACCAACCCGTCGGTGCACAAAAAAATAAGATTGCATCGCCTTTGAAATGAATACTTGGAAAGGATAACACAATTGTGCGCAAATCTTAGTTTAATTTGTATTAATGACAAATATTCTCCGTATTTTCGGACATTAATGACAATCTTAACAGTTCCTGCAGGATGGCTACTAGCATTAAAGGTTAATTATTGCATATTTGGAAACAAGCACGAAGGCAGCGCTGATGGGGAAACCAATTCCAAGAAATACCAAAGCATGGAAAGCGATCGAGCGGGTTACAAAAAAAACCCGACAAAAGATATACCCAGGAGACGTGAAGGGTTGATGGTCATATTGTATCTCAATGGCAGATATCGGCCATCAATTTGTATGTCATAGAATTTGTAAATTAAGAAGTGGACCTACGGGCTGGCTGGCTCACATTGCTCTTTCATTGTTCTATGTCCTCCAAAAAGCACTCGGAGTTCCGCGATAGACAGATTGACAGATGGAATCGAGGGTTGGCGTGTTCAAGATTGCCATTGTTTATAGATGGCAATCCCTATGAATTATCTAACATATCTAAAAACATTATTTTCAATACTAAATTATTAATATTACATATTGATAATTTATAACATATTATCAATAAACATAGTAAACATGCACTTTTATAAAGTATGGACATGAGATTTTATAAAGCATATGCGGATCCCTCATTCCATACTTAGGCACTTTTTCGATTGCGGGTTCTTGGACTGGCGGGCTTAAAATTGAGCCTCTATTGTTCCGTGTCCTACAAATAGCACCTACACTTCCGCGATATACAAATTGACAAGCGGACTTGCGAGTTGGTTGGTTCATATTGCAGAATTTAATTAGACGAGAAAGTTTGTACAATCTGGTTGGCCGAGTGATATAAAAGTATTCCGACAAATGGGTAATACATGGTAAACATGTACTTTTATAAAGTATGGACATGAGATTTCATAAAACATATGTGAATCCATCATTCCATACTTGGGCACTTTTTGGATCGTGGGTTTGCGGCCCAGCGGGCTGAAAATTGAGTATCTATTGTTATGTGTCCTACAAGTAACACCTACACTTACACGATATACAAATTGACAGCCGGACTTGCGGAGATGAGTCTCTATATAAAGTATGGACATGAGATTTTATAGAGCATATGCAGATCCCTCATTCCATACATAGGCACTTTTTTGATCGCGGGTTCACGGCCTGGTGGGTTGAAAATAGAGTCTCTATTGTTCCATGTCCTACAAATAACACCCAGACTTCCGCGGTATACAAATTGACAGGAGGACCTACGGGTTGCTTGGCTGAATATTGCATTTGTATTGTTCTAGAACATATGCGGATCCCTCATTCCATACTTGGGAACTTTTTGGATCGCGGGTTCGCGGCCTGCCGGGCTGAAAATTAAGTATCTATTGTTCGGTGTCCTACAAATAACACCTAGACTTCTGCGATATACAAATTGACAGGTGGTCCAGGCACTTTTTCAATCACGGGTTTGCGGCCTGGTGGGTTGAAAATTGAGTATCTATTGTTCCGTGGCTTACAAATAGCACCTACACTTCCGCGATATACAAATTGACAGTCGGGCTTATGGAGATGAGTCTTTATATAAAGTATGGACATGAGATTTTATAGAGCATATGCAGATCCCTCATTCCATACTTAGGCACTTTTTTGATCGCGGGTTCGCGGCCTAACGGGATGAAAATATAGTCTCTATTGTTTCGTGTCCTATAAATAACACCCAGACTTCCGCGATATACAAATTGACAGAAGGACCTATGGGTTGTTTGGCTGAACATTTCATTTGTATTGTTCTAGAACATATGTGAATCCCTCATTCCATACTTGGCAACTTTTTGGATCGTGCATTCAAGGTCTGACGGGTTGAAAATTAAGTATCTATTGTTCGGTGTCCTACAAATAACACCTATACTTCGTTGATATACAAATTGACAGGCGGTCCAAGCACTTTTTGGATGGCGGATTCATGGCCTGGCGGGCTGAAAATTGAGTATCTATTGTTCCATGTCCTACAAATAGCACCTACAGTTCCGCGATTTACAAATTGATAGCCGGGCTTGCATAGATGAGTCTTTATATAAAGTATGGACATGAGATTTTATAGAGCATATGCAGATCCCTCATTCCATACTTGGGCACTTTTTTTATCGCGGGTTCGCGACCTGGTGGGCTGAAAATAGAGTCTCTATTGTTTCGTGTCCTACAAATAACATCCAGACTTTCGAGATATACAAATTGACAGGAGGACCTACGGGTTGTTTGGTTGAATGCTGCATTTGTATTGTTCTAGAACATATGTGGATCCCTCATTCCATACTTCGACACTTTTTGGATCGCGGGTTTGCGGTCTAGCAGGATGAAAAATAATTATCTATTATTCGGTGTCCTACAAATAGCATCTAGACTTCCACGATATACAAATTGACAGGCGCTCTAGGCACTTTTTGGATCGCAGGTTCGCAGCCTGGCGGGCTGAAAATTGAGAATCAGTATGGACATGAGATTTAATAGAGCATATGCAGATCCCTCATTCCATATTTAGGCACTTTTTTTATCGCGGGTTTGCGACCTAGCAGGCTAAAAATAAAGTCTCTATTGTTTCGTGTCCTGCAAATAACACCCATAGTTCCACGATATACAAATTTTCAGGAGGACCTACGGGCTGCTTGGCTGAACATTGCATTTGTATTGTTCTAGAACATATGCGGATCCCTCATTCCATACTTGGGCAGTTTTTGGATCGCAGGTTCGCGGCCTGGCGGGCTGAAAAGTAAGTATCTATTGTTCGGTGTCCTACAAATAGCACCTAGACTTCCACGATATACAAATTGATAGGCAGACTTGTGGACATGAGTCTCTATATAAAGTATGGACATGAGATTTTATAGAGCATATGCGGAGTCTCTATATGGACATGAGTCTCAACATTGCAGTTTCATTGTTCCGTGTTCTCCAAATAGCACTCGGAGTTCCACGATATACAAATTGACAGATGGACTTAAGGGTTGGCGGGTTCAAGTGTTCCATTATTTACAGATGCTAATCCCTATCAACTATCTAACATATCTAGAAACAAAATTTCAATACTATATTATTAATATTAAATTTTGATATTGCAGAATTTAATTAGACGAAAAAGTTTTTGCAATCTGGTCGGGCTACTGATATAAAAGTTTTCCGACAAATGAGCAATGCATAGTAAACATGTACTTTTAGAAACTATGGACAAGAGATTTTATAGAGCATATGTGGATCCCTCATTCGATATTTAGCCACCTTTTTTTATCAGGGGCTCTCGTCCTGGCTGGCTGAACATTGCACTTTCATTGTTCTGTATCTTCCAAATAGCACTCAGACTTTCGCGATATGCAGATTGGCAGATGGAATCGAGGGCTGGTGGGTTCAAATTTTCCATTGTTTACGGATGACAATGCATATCAACTACCTAACATATCTAAAAACATTAATTTCAATACTAAATTATTAATATTACATATTGATATTGCAGAATTTAAGTAGACGACGAAGTTTGTCCATTTTGGTGAACCGACCGATATAAAAGTTTTTCGACAAACGATCAATACATAGTAAACATGTACTTTTATAAAGTATGGACATGAGATTTTATACAGCATATGTGGATTCCTTATTTCATACTTAGGCACTTTTTGGATGGCGGGTTCGTGGCCTGGCGGGTTGAAAATTGAGGTTTTATTGTTCCGTGGCCTGCAAATAGCACCCAGAGGCCCCGATAAACTATCTAAAAATGCCATTGTTTACAGATGCTAATCTCTATCAACTATCTAACATATCTAAAAACATTATTTTCAATACTAAATTATTAATATTAATTTTTGATATTGCAAAATTTAATTAGACGAGAAAGTTTGTACAATCTGGTCAGGCGACTGATATAAAAGTTTTCGAACAAATGAGCAATACATAATAAAAATGTACTTTTAGAAACAAACAATATTGTAACTTCACATGCAATCCTCGAACAATTTTGCATGCAACTATTTTCTTTCATGGCAGGACTGGAGCAACAACAAAATCTCACAAAATAATAGATATCAGCCTCAACAGACATGGCAAATAACACAACTGCATGTCAACCCGTGGGTGCAGGGGCTGAACACTGTAAAGTGCCCCAAATAAACAATAATAATCCAAAAAAAAGAAAAAATAAAAGCTCCAACAACCATCGTTGCACCCCAACCCTACAAGGCTGAATCAAACAAAAGAAAATAACAAGGACCAAATTTTGGTGGGTTCAAGATTGCAATTGTTTAGGGATGCTCATCCTATCTAACTTGATCTAAAAACATTATTTTCAAATACTAAATTATTAATATTAACTATTATTCGTTCATTCAAATTATTCTAGGTTATTAATTTTACCAAGTTCAACAAATAAGCAAAAATGGAAAAACAACGACCAATTCAAATTTTAAGAGCCTCTTGTTGGTATGATAGGATAGTTGCACTTTGCACACTATATGTTCGTTGATTTCAAATTGTTTCAGAACAACAATTTGACCAAGTTCATCGATCAAGGAAATCTGCTAAAGCAAGCCACAAAGTACATTTGCGTCACAGCGCCATAGAAATTATCAGGCAGATCTACGTGTCAGCTGGCTAAAAAATTCAATTATATTGTTTTGTGTCCTCTAAAGAACAGTTGGAGTTCCACGGTATATAGATTGACAGACAAAGAAGATAACTAAGAACCAACCATATTTTAAACAAGCCGCAAGCAAGTTTCCAGAAGGTTCCATAGAGCAGAACCCATCGACCTTTGCACCAAACAATTTGATATACAAAGAAAAGACATCGTCGCATTCATTTTCTCTTGCATTTGGTATATGTTCCCAGTAGGAAATAACTGGGGCCATGCGATACATGGGTATTATAGAGATATGGACCAAGTCCAACGAACATTCATCTGGATGTTGAACAAATATTACAGAGACACATGAGGTATTTTTGTTTCCTGCCAAAGTTTCATATATTTTATTTTTTCCTCTTCTTCAGCTGATATGCAAAATTGCATTGTCCTCATTTAAGGTGAATTTGCTATGTATCTGAATCTTCTGTATCATGTAGACACTGCTTGCCTTTTTCTATAGATACGTTTCATATGACAACTCTGCCAACTCAGGAAGCGCATTTTGTAACAGAGGCTGCCTAACCATACAATGCACGATTGTGTTTCCCACAGTTTGGATAACAACATCGACACAATGTCCGTATATGTATGGACATTTTTCACCGCATCCCAGACAATCAATCATATCATCACTTATCAAAGCGGAGGCAGAAGTAGCGGACTTGCAGTTTACACATACAGGCTCAAAGGGGGTCAAGTACACATTGGTTGCAACTAAAATACCTTCAACCTAGGAAAGCGAGCAAAGGGATTAATACATTGAAGAATATAATACACAACTGCAGCCCCCCCTCCCCTTTAAAATAAATAAATTAATTAAACAAGCACATAAATTTGTTGAAGGCTATTTCTATAAGCAAAGTGAGGATGATTTTGTGGATGTATACGCACAACAGTTGTAACGCTAGCTAGTTTCTTCAGATCCTCTACTATATCTGCTCGCAACTCTGTTACAAATGTTGCTTGGTTTGTCCGAAAGATCCTTTCTCTAGCATCCCTCTTCTTTGTTATATTTTTGAACAACATAAGTGGAATCTGCCCTCTATGCAATTGTTGTTCTATTGACGAAAACAAATCTGAACACGTATCAAACAATTGTAGCTGCGACATGGAACAGTGCAATATTTGTGTAACTTATCTGACATACATGCAAATGCGAAAGTAAAGGACAAAATTGAATATGAAAAGAGATACCATTGCCTTGTCGTTGTCCGACTCACCATCCTTTATATGGAGAATGTGTTGCGAACCAAATTTTCTCGCCAGTGTGACATCGGCCCCAATTGTTCCAATTGGGTAAATATCAGTGCTCTGTGCAAGCTGGCTGATAGTCGAGTCTGGAACAAAGCGATATTATGAACAAACAACGAGAATTTTTTCCACAATGCTTTTTTCGTTCAACGAAATAATTCGATCGCAATCACCATGGTCATATACTATTTTGGGCAATATATTAAAATTTGTAATGGATATCCCATTACGCGGCAATATCTTTTCTGCATGTTTCTGTACAAGTTGTGGAGGAACAATGAGTGTCACTGTCATCATGGCGTCCTTGTCTGTCATGTCAGAATGCATAATGGATCTACTTTTGTTTTCCTTGTCCAAGTAGGTGCTATAGACAACCATTATGTCCCCGATGAACACTTTTCCACTTTGGCGGTTGTTCAAGGCCTCTATTGATAGTACTTTGGATGTTACAACTCTAGACCTGATGACATTTTTTGAAAAGGAAAACTAAATTAAATGGTAGTGTGCTACAAGTACACACATAGTTTTTGATGAACTATGGAGCCACAGTTTCGCAACCACACCTCTTAGTCTGCGGAACATGCAACACGTTCGACGTCTCGCTTGTACTTGTTGATACCTCTTGCGATCTGCAAACCATGTATTGCAGATGGCATCAACATAGCCTCCATGCCATAGATGAATATATAACCCAGGATTTTTTTTTAGTAAACATAGTAAGAGCAGAGCGTATGCATCTTTACCTTTGGCCTTGTCGGTCTGCTGATGTCTAGGATGACTGACTGCTCATAGCCATGTTACTAGTCCAACTTTTTCTGATGCAAGCATGTGCATATGAACATCAGGACTAAACAAGCATATGCATTGTATATTGTCCATTGAAACGACCAAATAACCGAAAAGTTGTATGCATCTGAATTTTTTAACTGGAGTAATGTTTAACAGTAAACATGGCATGAGCGTGGAGCACCATGGCCAATCTGTATATCGCAGACCACCGAAAGCAAGGGGAACAATCTTCGACCTGCCAGCGTGGCACACATAATCGAGAAAGTGGGTAACTATGGAATAAGGTAGGAGCATGACCACATATGTCAATCTATTAGTCCGCCAACTGACGCATGAAGGAATTTTCGAAAAGCACACTAGGCAGATGAATTAGAAAACAAAAGGGATAATAGATAATGGGAAAAGTAGAAATAGGGAGCGCATAAAGGCCCATTACTGCGAAGTCGTCGTTTTCAAGTCTAATATTATATACCCCCACCCAGTTTGTATATTTAATTTACCAGCACACTTGGTATACCTTTTAGAAGATTGTACCACATAATCCTCTATTGTTGCACAGAAGAAGTCATCTCCCTGTCCAAGCAACCTGTTTTCCAAGGCAGCAACGCTGAAGATGCAATGGACACGGAGGCAAGTTAATATGAAGACAAACATCTAAAATAAAAAGAAACAAGTCTATTTACCCACCAAAGAGTCCTTCATCCTAGCCAGCCATTCTGTTTGTTTAAATGTAGCAATGCAGTGCAAACACAATAGAAATGAACTAGCTTAGTATGACACATGTAACCAATATAACTTACCATATAGGAAGGCACGCAACTAGTTTAACATATATACAGACCATAAATGAAATACAAAACAACGCAATATGAAACAATAGTACAAGCATGCACCTTTCTATATCCTCTTCAACTGCTGCAGTCAAGATTCCCTCCTTTTTGCCAACTGCTCTGTTTGTTTCAATGTGGGAATGCACAAAATTCAATGAACATCAATGGAAGTTGGTATTCACTGGAGAACAAGCAATATGTACATACAACAAAATTGACTCAACGAACAGTCTAGAAAGGCAGAAACACGAACCTTTGCGCTTCTCTATCCATGGATGTAAATGTGTAGATTTTTTTTCCCTGCCCAAATATATTACAAGGCACAAAATATCATGCAATTGCATGGCCGCAGCTAAATGATTTCTGGTTTTCCCTGGCAATTTATCCAGATATTCCCTTTAACCATGTTCTTTATCCTCTACACAGACCGTTGTGCCCACGATACAAGTTCTCAATTTTTCGTGGCAAACTACGCAGACATGCTTCCAGACATGAAAATATAATCTTGCAGAATCTTTGTTGCACATATCATATCTCAAGCACAACAAAAATTGTATTGTGCGCACACCAGTCTATGTAGAGGAGAAAGAACATGCGATTTCATATCCGCACATCTGACCATACATGGTTTATAAATGTAGCATGCATACATATGCTTTATTAGAACAAAAAAATAGTGGATATTGTAACTTCACATGCAATCCTCGCACAATTTCGCATGAAATTATTTTCTTTCATGGCAGGACTGGAGCAACAACAAAATCTCACAGAATAACGGATATTGGCCTCGACGGACATGGAAAATAACACAAATGCATGTCGACTTGTGGGTGCAGGGGTTGAACACCGTAAAGCACCCCAAATAAACAATAACAATCCAAAAAAAAAGAAAAAAGAAAATCTCCAACAACTGTCGCTGCACCCCAACCCTGCAAGGCCGAATCAAACAAAAGAGAACAACAAGTACCAAACCAGCGAGAAAGCACCAACAAGATGAACTACACCCCCAGGGCCGTAAAGCGCAAACCCCATCCAAACAAACATAACCAACAACCCATGAACCAACGAACCAACAAGAACCACCGAGCCAATGAACAATATATATGTATCTCCAACGATTACGAAACTGCACCCCAAGCGCAGAAGGAACCAGAAACATACAAGGAACATGCGACTACAAATAAGCAAATATTCTACTTGCAAACTGCAAACACTGAACAACAAACAAATAATAGAAAATGAAACTATGGCATCCAAACTTACTCCGAAACAATGAAATGCAGAAGCGTAGGTCGAATCGCGAGCGAAACAATAACACACAGCAATCGAGAAACCAACGAAGAAGAAGCACTCACCGAACCAGTAAACAATGTATGTAGCTTCAATGGCAGACCAAGGATGAAACATACAATGGCTATTGAACTGGCGGTGGACAAACAAGACTGTGCAAATTCACTGTAACTGTATAGAAAATTTTGAGGAAAAATGTACTCTGAGAAGCGTATTTACATAAAAATTTAAGACTGCCAGGTTGTTTAAGGACCTCGCGGTATGCAAACATTTAAGCTGTTAGGGGTGTTGGAGGACGTTGCGTCATGTAAACATTTACCCTGTCAGGCCTATTGAGGCATCTCAGAATAAGTGTCAATACATTTGAACAAATATACATCCGCCAAAGACGTTATACACTTTGGAATTCTCAATCACTACAAAGCTTGGATATCAAAACATTTCAATATGCTTAGTACATATCAAAACCTACGGATATATTCAGCTAGTAGAAAATGCTAATACAAACATTCGAATTAATGCTAGCATTAATCGACCTTCAACCAATATAGAGGAAAAATATATGGGTATTGTGCAAATATTTTGGTTCAAAGGACAAACTAATATGTAGTCAACGCATAATCGATCGCTATAGTCCCTCTATGCCTACGACAGGGACTAATAACAAAGCCATATATTAATTTTAAAGCTTTACAATATCCTTTTCCATTTAGTAAGTATAATAACAAAGCCATATATTACATTTTAAAGCTTTAAACATATTCTAGTAAAATAAATGGAAAATTACAACCAATCACTAAATGAATTTGCAATTAATCACTAAATGAATTTGCAATTAATTAGGATGGTATTCATGTCACGCGTAAAATAATTTGGGATTAATAGGGATGGTAGTCATGTTAGTGTAAGGTGCATGGAAAATAGTAAGCCAACCACTAAAAACAAAAGCATGTGCATTTAATTAACATGAATACTCATCCACTTGATATATTATAAACCATCCATCTATGTATTTTTATTTTATCTTTGTTTGTCCTCTCCTTTATTCTCATATTTGTCTTTTTCAAACCCTTCCATAATAAGGCTTTTAAGTAGAGCTTCCATTCCAAAAATGGGATAAGACATTAAAAAATATTAATGAACAAACAAATTATAATATCTATCAAAAATAAGTTTTAAAATGGGGTATTTTAATGATGTATTGGCGCTTACAAAGAATTATTTATGTTGGGGTGTGTATCGTTAAAATAACTTTAGATTTGATGGTGTACATTTCAACATACTCGACCAAAGATATGAGACATAGAATTGGAGATTTTAGAGAGACACACGGAAAATAATGTTTTGTATTACACTATTGCAATGAAATACATCACACTTAAATAAGTGTTGTCAAATCCAACTTATTCTAATATTAGAGAGAGAGGTTGAGAAAATCTCTCAACAACCTCCAATAATCTCAAATCAATCCCAAACTTAGTACACAACACTAATGTAACCATTATCTCTAACACCCCCCATTAATGCTTACATTAAAAAACTTACAATCACAAATTACAATATTTATCATTGTGTGACTAGTCTTCATAAACACTTAAACCCACTCTACAATCTCACAGTTTCTACTCTTTCTTCACCTCAACTTCAAGCTTCCCACTAGACACATTTAAAGTACAAACACTTATGACCATCTTTGATGAACTTGTACAATAAACAATATTGACAAACTCGGCTCAACGAGGCTTCCATGAGAAAAGTTGTCAAGTAATAAAGCATCCTATGGACATACCTCCATCTATCAGATATTTTTCTTTCGACTATCCGTCAGTTTCTAGAAAGGCAGTCGAGATACAAAATGTCCTCAACATTCAATCATACAAGGTGACTTCTTAACAAACATAAGAACAATTGTTCTTGAAACCGGGGCTGGCAGCTTATATCAAGAAACAAGAGTTCATTTTTCCTTAACACATAAATAACACACCCACCCACAAGATCTGAAACCATCATTTTGGATCTTCGTTGTACACTTGCAAGTTGTTAGAATAGTCAATTCTAACAATCTTTGCTCTTACACATTGAGTTGACTAGACTCAATATGTTTCAAATTCCAAGATCTCATACAATATATAATACAGATTCATTGAATTCACAATCTCTCAAACTCACTAAACTGTGACTCACACTAATAAAACTATTAATTACTT
>ML799851.1:0-14046 GCA_009831015.1 Picea engelmannii | reverse complement strand
ATATATATCAGTAGAAAGCAGTAGAAAACACAAGCAGTCCGTCTATGGTGGCTCCTCGTTCATATCGATCCACACTGGGACACCAAACACTGATTCATCAAGGAAAACATTTTCGATGGCCATTTGCTTCGAAGATACAGGAGATTTCACACATCACAGGTAGCACATCGTTTGCAACGCTATCATCAACAATATGCACTTTTTTAATTCATGTAGATCATTATCTTCAACAATCACAAGTGCTCAAACTACGAAATCCACGTTGCCCGGACTCTGAGCCCATGTATTCTCTCTGTGCTCTTAATTACCAGTGCATCTACCTTTAGCTCAGATCTCCTATGCTGATACCAACATAGAATTGGAGATTTCAGAGAGACACACAAAAACACACATAAAATAATATTTTGTATTACATTATTTCACTGAGATACATCACACTTAAATAAGTGTTGTCAGGTCCAACTTATTCTAATCTTAGAGAGAGAGGTTGAGAGAATATCTCAACAACCTCCAACAATCTCAAATCGATCTCAAACTTAGTACACACCACTAATGTAAGCATTATATCTAACAATGAGCAGTTGTATGTGGGGATGCACCATTGGCAAGAATAATGATGTACTCTAATGATGGGACTATGGTACATACTATCAATTATGGTAGGAATAAGGTACATGATGGTAGGTATAAGGCACATTTCAGACTTAAGTGACCTCAATTGACTTAGTGACAGTCATTGGTGTTCACAATTGGACAAGTAGTGAGCTAACAATGATTGCACTAGCAACAAGGAAGTTGACATGGTTAAAACTATGTCACGAGACATCGAGAGTACTGTGTCCTAAGTGATCAAGGTACATGTGATAAGGGGGTCACAACACAATTAGTTTGGCATGCACATGGGGCATTGGGCATGGGTATTGTTGAGCACCCATACCCTGTAAGCCTAGCATAATTGTTGCACTACACACATGATTCAAAAATTTGGTATGGTTACTTTGATTCACCTATGTGATGGAAGCCAAGGACGATTATGCTCATGTGCACTAGAAGCCTCAGGTAGTTACTTTGGCACACACATACTTTAAGCTTCGTGCACTTGTTAGATAAAAATATGGAAGTTGTGTTCATCAAAAGTAGAGAAAATAAAAGTGAAAGATCACAAGTGCACTGGAAGCTTAACATAGTTACATTATCATGTAAGGGAGTTAGCGAGAAGCAATAGTGCCAAAGAAGTATTATTGCATAAACCAATTCTTAATGATAACATCTTTTAATAACTATTACGGAGAGAGAAAAACACATCTCATTTCTCTTCTATCAAGAGAAATGACAACAATTATGTGAGTGTTTATGGTTTTCTGGGAAATAAATAATGTGATTGATAATGAAGATGAAACTCTTAATGGACTAAGCTGAGTAATAATTAGTGGCTACAGTGATGACAATCATCATTTGAAGATGACAAATGCACTTCATAACTAATGTAATAATGTAAAAGGAAAACATAGAAAATAGTTGAAAGACAAATGTGAGGGGCTAATTTACAAGAAAAACATAATTCTTTTTTGATAACTAATGTAATAATGTAAAAGGAAAACATAGAAAATAGTTGATAGAAAAACATGCACTTCATAACTAATGTAATAATGTAATTGGAAAACATAGAAAATAGTTGAAAAACAAATATGAGGGGGCTAATTTACAAGAAAAACATAAAAAAAGAAGTTGATAACTAATATAATAATGTAAAAGGAAAACATAGAAAATAGTTGATAGAAAAACATGCACTTCATAACTAATGTAATAATGTAAAAGAAAAACATAGAAAATAGTTGAAAGACAAATACTAAGGGGCTAATTTACAAGAAAAACATAGAAATAAAAAGTTGATAACTAATATAATAATGTAAAAAAAAAACATAAAAAATGATAGAAAAACATAAGGAAGCTATTTTATAAGGAAAACATAGAAAAAAAATTTATTAACAAAGGGAAACATAGAAAAAATAAATTTGATTAATAGCACGAAGAATTAGCTAAATCTATATTTTGAAAATGGGGAATTATTACATTTTTAAAGAAAGTAAAAACTTTATTGAACAAATAAATGTTATGGTACGAAGATTGTTACAATCAACAAATAACCCTTTAAAGGAAGAATGATACTAATAAATCAACAAATAATCCTTTAAATAAAGAATGATACTAATGAATCAACAAATAACCCTTTAAATGAAGAATGATACTAATTATTAAATAACTTGTAATTATTAATAACTTCAAACGGATGACATTTTTGAACGAACTATTGAATGACAACACTTCCAACAAATAACACTTCGAATAAAGAATAATACTAGTCATATAAAGAATAATAGGAATGACTCGTCCAAAGTAATTATTAAATAACTTGTAATAAACTTCAAACAGATGAAATTTTTGAACGAACCATTGAATGACACTAAGTTCATTGGATTGCAACTTAAGAGAATCACATGACCGGATCAAAATGTATGAAGTTAAAAACATCTCAACTCCTCTAACCTCCATCTGGTGTCTCTCCACAGAAACCATTAAGACCGACACTCCTAAATTAAAATTTGAGAATAAAACTGAGAAGTGGAGAACTTCACAAAAAGCAGTGCAGATTTTGCCATTTAGGTTGTTTTTCTCAACGGAAAATTCAGAGGGCGCGGCCTAAGAAAAATCAAAAAGCAGTGCAGATTTTGCCATTTAGGTTGTTTTTCTCAACGGAAAATCCAGAGGGCGCGGCCTAAGAAAAATCAACCCAACCGTTACAGCCTATTCAATCATGGATATAAAGCGTTCATCATTTCACTGCCGCAGTGTAGTGGTAACGATGTGGTGTGGAACGCTCCTGGTCGTTTTTTGTTTTGTGTGATTATGAATGTGAATGTTTCGTGTGTTTGTCTGTGGGTCTCTATGCTGTGTGGTTCTGCGTCGTGGCTTCTTGTGTGAGTAATGATATTCGTTTGTTTCCGTACGTCCTCGTTGGATTCATTAAATTTCTTTTGATGTTATTGATAGGATTTTGATGTCGATAATTAATTTCCTCGGATGATGAAACGGAGAAGCTACTGACGGGCTTGTGCGGCTGGATGGTTTTATAGCGGTGTAAGCTTCTGCGGCTGTCATTTTCTTTTGCATTGCCATATACTTCCGGTTTTGGTGCGTTATGTGTTTTATTAATTGATGGGTTTTATTGTACAAGATCAGATGGGGTTTTTTGTTTGAATTGATGGGTTTGCGTGCATTATGGGTTTTATTGAATGAATGTTTAGGTTAGCGGTGAATTGTACAAGAAGTCTGAAGACTTAGCCGCCTTTCCGGAAAGGCGTAGAAGGTACATATCCCGCTCTATGAACAAGTACTTTTTTCTTTGCGCTGTACGATGCTCCTTCATGAATGTGATAGTTGTATGAATATGAATATCAGATTTGTTTGTTTCCTTTCCTCCAGGTTTTGATTAAGTTTTCGTTTGGTGTATGGCATGGGATTTTGATGTTCATTAATAATTTCCTCAGGGGTTGGTGGCTGGTTGGTCGGCTAGCGGTGGAATCAACCGAACCTATGGTCCATGCAGGTAAGTTGTCCAGTAGAGATTATCTATTTTTCCTGCCATAGAATACTCTCTTGTTTCGTTACGTTCCGGCTTTATTTGGAATGATAGGTTTTATTTTACAGAGAATGAATGTTGTAGCGGTGAATGATACAAAGAAGGAATAGCCATTTTACTGTAAAGGCGCAGAAGGTACATATCTCCCTCCCTTTTTAATCTTCGTGTTGCACGTGCTTCGATGTAAACCTGTTTATTTTTATTATTAAAATATAAATCTCTCTTAAACTTGAGGTGAGGCTTGTAGACCTGTTTTCATTGTTGGTAACTTGGTATAACCAGCCTTCGCCTCTAGGCAGGTATGTTCACGTCTGTGGAACATAACCTATTGGGGAAGTAACGGAGTTCTTGGCGGAACCTATTGCGGAAGTAACCGAATTCCTGACGGAACCTATTGCCCAGGTTTGGATAATGAATCCTTGGAAGATAATTTTTCTATAAATAGATCCTTGAAGAAATATAATATTTCTCTTTTCCATTTTAAAAGTTTTAAATCATTTTGTTGCCCATCCTCCCATTATTGAGATGACTTGGTGGAATTAAGTGACTTGTGGTGAGGCTTGTAGAAGTGTTTTTTTTATAGTTGGTACAGTCAACCCCTTCGCCTCTGCCACGTATGTTTGGGTGGGTTGATTCTGCGGAAGTAACAGAGATTATGGCGTAATCTATTGTCAGGTTTAGATAATAAATCGTTATAAGATATTTTTCTATAAATAGATTTTTGAAGAAATATGATATTTTTTTTTCATTTTTCAAGTTCTAAATTATTTTGTTGCCCATCAATTATTGAGATAACGTGGTGGACGTGAGGTGAGGCCTGTAGAAGTGTTTTTATTGTTCGTACATCCAGCCTCCCTATGTTCGAGTCTTCGGAAGTGACAAACATCCGGATGAGCTTATTACCCAGCCTCCCTATGTTCGAGTCTTCGGAAGTGACAAACATCCGGATGAGCTTATTACCCATAGCCACTTTGTAGATTTATTTACATATTACCACTATAGTCACTTTGTAGACTTATTTACATTAAAAACTTGTTCCTTTCATCAGTTTATAGGGATTATCAGATTTTTAAACTCATAAATTTGATTTGTGTTAATGACTATTTTAGTCGTGTTAGGACTGTCCTCTTAGTTAATGCAAGCATTTTTTGTAGACTTTTTGTGCATATTTGATCTTTTCTATGAGCTTGTGTGGTCATACGTCATAGTTTTACAACTATTATTTTGTGCATTACATGATAGCATTCTATCTTGCAAATAAGAATAGTAATTAGACCTTTTACACTAATACTTAGCGATACGTCAAATAGTTGGGACCATTAATGGTAATTAACTAATGTCTTGTTTGCTTGTGCTAAGTCAGTTCATGCCACATCTTTGGTGTAAGTTTCTTCGAAACTTGACAGGGCTCAACACACTATTGCAAATGACCTATTGTAACCTCCTTCCTTGAGATTCCCTTGCAATGCCCACCCATGAGACCTCCTTTTGTGTTTCTCTCACATAGACGCTTACATAGGATCTCATAGTGCACTTGCCATGGGCCTCCAAAAGGACATTATGGGAGGAGACCTCTCTCCTTTGCTAGTTTTCATTGCTTAATTACTTTTATTTTGCAAAATAAAATCAATCAACTTGTAGGAAACAAATAGTCGTTGAGCTTACTAGCTATAGTGGGTTAAGGAATTGATTTTGTTTATATTTTGTTTTGTGATAAGGAATGAGAATTATTCTATCATTCCTCTTTATTCACTTTCATACATTAGCTTAAATAGTCTAAGCAAGGTCGAATGAGAGGAATCACGTAAATATACCATTTTATTTTCTTTGCTATAGCATACAAAGGACATATGAGGCATGAAATCGAGCTTCCTGAAACAAGAGTCAAGAGTTAGATAAATAGACACAAGTGGTTGCCAACCAACCTCCTTTTCACCCTTGCTTTGAGTTTTTTACACCATACCTCTTGCAATGCATAGGCTCACTTGAAACTTTACAAAGCCAAACACACTTGTGCACATGGCCACACGTAATCCTTCCTCGAAACTTTCCCTTGCTTTGGATCCATCGATAGGACCTACTTGCATATTGCTCTCACACAAGCACTAAAATAAGGAGCTCATTGCGCGCCCCTTTTAAGGACCTCTTGTAGAACCTTTTGTGACCAATGAAACTTTACTTGGTTTATGATTGCTTGAGGATATGATTGCATGTCTTGATGGATGAACTTATTTACCTTTGATTTGGACTTGATTTTAGCAAAACATATATTCACTCTTGTGTCTTTCAGGATGGTGGAAGGTGAGGAAATTTGTGACTTCTTGCAGTGGCATGGGTTGCAAAGAAATCTCATTGTCATCTAGTTTCTAGTGCTCTCCTTGGTTGTCCAATGGGTTACTAACAACATAGTCGAAACTCTCATCCTTTTTCCTTTTGATGCATCTTGTATGTCCCTTTGCCCTATGCAACCCTTCTACTAAATCTACCATGGAAAATTTTTGGAGGCACCTAACAACTTCAACTTTAAACATATTAATAGTCAACATTATTTATCTTTGCTACTTGTTTTCTTTGTGATCATATTCTTGTTAGGTCAACATTGTTGGCATCCTTGATTGATTACCCTCTCTAGATTTAGCTATTCGCACGATTTTCTTTTCCATGTTGTTGGTTTTTGACATTTAGATTGCTTGCAAGCATTTTTTTTGTTTCTTGGTTTAATTGTTGTTTACTTGTGTGTTTATCTTATGCTCATCTTATAGGTTCTTAACAATGCCTTCACTATCCTATCGTGGGAGTTTACTATAGTACAAAAATTCTACCCTTTTGATAATATTTTGAGGTATCTCCAACCTTGCATATTGGTCTATCTTGCCTTTCTTGTCTCTCTAGGCAACTTCCTTAGTCTATTTTAGATTAATTACTTGGTTTATTGTGCTCGCCATATCTATTCAATGAAATTAATCTATTGAGGGTCCCTTGCCTTGGCTTAGCCTTGGTCTTAGCCTTGGTCTTTGTGGGTGAGCTCACTCCTTGAAGGGGTCCATGTTATTTTTTATTGTTTTGGGCATTTTGGCGCTTGACTTAAAATTTTTCCTAAATGTGATTTCTCCCTTCCATGGGTTTTTGTTTTGCTGTTTCAATATATGTTTTTGTTTTCTCTAAAATAGAGAGTTTATTTTGCTTGTTTTTCTAGGAACCATTTTGTGAGCCATAGATTAGAGTGTCTATTTCCTAGGGATTTGTTTGTTGGCACATTTTCCTTGCCTTTTTTCTATAAATTGGTCATTATTTTTAGGTTCCTTTTCCATTGATCCTTCAACTCCTCTTGGGCGCCCTTATGCTTCACCTATGATTCTACACAATTTTGTTGGCACATTTTCTTGCCTCTTTTTCTATAATTTTGGCATGCTTCTCTTTAATTTAGCGTTCCTTGTCTTTTGATCCTTCAAATCCTCTTGGGTGACCTTGATGCTTCACCTGCAATTCTACACAATTTTCCTTTGACTATTTCCCTCCACCCACTCATTCCCTCCTCTCTTTGGATAAATAGTCCCACGACAATGACAAGTCTCAAGTTAGTTCATCTTTTTGATGACTTTCCATGGGGTCAATTGGATCTAGTACTCTTCCTTGTGGGAGGCCCCTTCTTACTCCATTTTAGTTTTCCTTTCGTGGGTGATTTCTCCTCCCCACCCTTCCCTTCTTTCCTTTCTCAGTTCCTTCACGCTGCCTTTTCACCAATGTGTCCCCCTTGTCTCCCAACTAATCCCAAATTTAAATTGGTGAACATTCTTGTATCTCTTCAATCCTCTATATCTTATCTCTTGATTTTTCGTTGGATTCTCTTGGGAAATAGGCCCTATTGTTCCTTATCTTATGAAGACCCCATCTCTCCTCAATTCCCACCTTCCTAGGGTGTGCTAAACTTCTTGTGACTTTTCTGCATAGATACTTCTCATGGCTTCTGCCCATATTGTGGGAGTCTCTTTCCCTTTATTGTGATCTCATGGAGCCTCTTTCCTCTTTGGTTGTTTGATGTCTTCCCTTAATTCCTTGTTATTGCAATGGTGCAACCTTTGTACATGAATGTTCAATAGAAGGTTTAGTATCCTCCTATCATTGTTAATAGCGTATAATCTTGTACAATTTTTCTTTCATGTGCTTCCTCCATCAACTCATTATTTTCTCTTTGTTTTCCCCTTTTAGTTCACCCTTTCTTAAAATAGGTTGTTCAACTTTCGTAAATTGCATGACAAACCCCAACCTAATTGCCGATTGCTCACAACTTTCATATGGTGTAGGTCTAGGTCCTTTTTACAACCATAGTTGATGCTTTTCAATAACTCTCATGTTCTTCCTTACCATTTCAATAGCCCTACTAGTAACCCATTTGTTGTCACAATTTGTGGAAACCACCATGTTTGTAGCACTATCCACCATAAACCCATGCCTTTGCCTTGCAAGTAGTTTTTGTGGTTTGTCAAACCTAGGTTTGGTCCTTTGTTAATTTTGTTTTGTGATTCTCAATAGTTCTTTGGGATTGTGGTGCATCTCCTTGATCTCTTTGGACTTGTAGCATCCAATCCTCTTGTCCCTCGTATTCCACCCCTCTTCATACTCTTGACCTCCTTTTTATCCTATTCAAACTACTTTTTCCCCTCGACCTAATTTTCATCCTCTTGATCCTTCGTTTGGCCTTGCAATATCTCTACTACCTATTATCACCCCTTCTTATCCTCTCAATCCTCCTCTTGGCCTCTTAGTTTTCCTTCAAATTCTTATTACTCCTTTTTGGCCCCTTGTCCTGCCTTCGACTCCTTATGGCCCTACTCCTTTTTCCTTCTCATAGTAGTCTTTTTGTTGGGACATTCATAGTGCTCTTATCCTCTTGTTTATTAGTTGGCTAGATTGAGGCTTGTCTTTCTTGTATCATCAAGTGTAGTGTGCTTCATCAATATCAGGTTTGTTTGAATGAAGCGACATATATTCACTCTTTTCTTTTCCTCGAAGGGGTGGAAGGTGAGGAAACCCGTGAGTTTTTGTAGTTGTATGGATTGAAAAGAACCCTATTGGTCATCTAGTTTCTAGTTCTCTCCTTTGTTCTCGAATGGGTTACTAACAACGCAGTGGAATTCCTCATTCTTTTTCCATTCGACGCATCTTGTATGCTCATTTTCCCTAATGCAACCCTTCGATTAAATATAACATGGAAATAGTTTGGAGGTTACTTAACAAGTATAGCTACAAAAGATCTCAATAGTCATTATCAACACTCTGTCAACTTTCCAACCACAAGTTAGTGTAGGTATGATTCACAACTTATCTTTATTTCATCTTTTCTACTTGGTTTCTTTGCCACCATATGCTTGTTAGTTTAACTTTGATTGAATGTTTGGTTGATTACATTTAGCAATTTTCCTATTTTTTTTTCCTTTTTGTTGGTCTTGGACCTTTAGATTGCTTGAGCATATTCTTGGTTGCTCGTTCCTTTTTCATTCTTGGTTTAATTTTTCTTACTTGTGTGCTTATCCTACACCCCTTCATTATCTATAGTATGTTTCTCTTGTCATGATATATCCTAGCCTTTTGTGATACTTGTTACCTCCCAAACATGCACTTCAAATGTTACAAAGTCCTTTGAGAAAGTACACTTCTAGGGGCACTTAGGAAGGTTGCCCATTGTCACCTCAACAAATCTTACACTCATTTTAGGCTGGTTTTTTTCCGACACTAGGGGGGAAACCTTAGTAAAGAAATGTTTTTGATGTAATCTTTAGAATAAAATGGATGGTGGAATTTGTCAAGACCAATGCCCATCCAATTGAGCTATGGAGTTAAGGAAATTTTAGAACAAGAGGGTTAGAATATGGCATATAAGACGTAGTTAAGATATCATCGATGTGTCATAATTAGTCCAAAACAATTTTTCAGATGATGCAATAATAAAAGAGAGCCCTTAAACAAGATGCACCATCACAACCAAGAAATTACAACCGACAATATTGTGCAAGTAATAAATAAAGAAGCTAGTAGCAACTTGAACATTAGAGATGACAACAACAAGATCCTTTAATAGTTCAAGATTACATCAAGGATTAGGGAGGGTTTAACAACCTTGACCCTAATCTCTTCTTTTGTCCGGGTTTAACAACCTTGATCCTAATCTCTTCTTTTGGGACAAAATTATCCTTCTACAAAGATTATTCTTGGAACAAACTTATGTCAATTCTTGCAAACACCCTAATAATCCATGAAAAAAAAAAGAGATGAAGGAAACCTCAACTTGAACTGATTCCCTTATTTCAATCCTCCTAAAAATATATTCAACTAAGTTCTTGGAGGGGAACTCTTTCTCTATTAGATTTTGGAGTGCACCTAGGTGCACACACACCTCATGTCTGCTCTAGGTTCTCAACAATTTACAAAAAATTACACAATTTGAGTTGTGAACATAAACACACTGAGATGCCTAACAACTTAGCACAGTGGAAAATAAACTAGTAATTGGATCATGCATAAATACATAGGAATTTAATGCCTAAAAACAATTGTTCTTATATCCATAACAATGGGCTCTCGTACTAGGACCAATGGCCCAATTCTTACATAAAAGAAAGATACCCAAAGCACTCACAAAACCCTCCTGGTTTTCGTGTCCAAGTCTGGATGAGTCCTTCCAGCCTTATCCAATGTCCTTAGTTGAGGTTCCTAGGCTACAATTGACCTTTCGGCCCTCGACGTGGTCCTCTCCTTGCTCACCAATCATCACTATACTTGGGCATGTCCAGTTCCTCAAAAGGTGCAAAAAAGGAGTTGTTGTAACACACCTGTTGCAACCCTCAATCATCTCTCAAAACTGCTCGTAGTCTATTGTCTTGGCCCACCAATATTGTTGTCCTAGTCCTCCAGAACATCCCTCAAACTTCCCTTAAGTTTGATGACTGTTAGTGCTGTAACAACCCCCTTTTTTCCTCTGTTGTAGCATCCTTCTACAACTATTGTTACACACCTGTAACAACTCCTCAAGCAGTCCTTGAACTATTATCAAGTCTGTTGTTGTCTTGGCTGTTACAACCCTCAGTACTGTTGCTAGGATGGTTGTAACAGCCCCCAACATTACCCAGAAATTCCCAAAATTTTCCCAGCACCTGGCTGCTGTACTAAACCACTAGGTCAAGCCTCCCTAGCATGTTGTACTAGCCTCTTGTACCTGTGGTTGCCTCAGACACCACCCTACAAGCCTATTGTTGCTCTCTCCTTGCAGGTCGATCCTTCCATGAGCTTGCAACAACCTCTTCTAGGCTATTCGAGTCTTCCCGTAGGCTGCGCCTAGCTTCTCCTAGCAAGCCGAGCCTCTCCTAGGCTGTGGCGTGTTCTTCCTTTACTGCCAACTGCCTCTTATAACTTGGTCGAGCTCTACTCCAGTCCTCAACAAGCCTACGAATGGCCTCTCCCTTGTTGCTGCCCTACTCAACCCTCTTCACCAAGGAAACTTGCCCAAAACAATAACAAAACAATGGATTTGAGGCCTTTCAGCCTCTCTCCATGGCTAGACTGAAGTCACCACACTTGTCACTCCAAGAAGAATGTCACAATGACATTATTTTTCACCTCTCACTTTGTTCTTTATTTATACAAGGCTAGGGGTCAATTTTAGAATCTCCTCCACAAAGTCAACATCAAATTAGGCACACATGTGACTTTGAAGCTCCAACACAAACCCACAAAGCCCATTGTCAAGCCCATGAAGCCCCAGCTCCATTTCAAGGGAGTTTTCACTGAAACGAAAGTGCAACTAGGTGCCAACTAATATTTTTACATGCTCGACACCAAGGCCATGTGAGAATACCTGCTCGAAGCTACAAAACATCAACACTCTCTTCCAATCATGCCTCTCATAAATGGAATTGTTTTCTATTTATACCTTTCAAACTAAACCCTAATCAATAGCATAATAATAAATGAGAGCTAGAAGCACTAAAAATAGGGTGCTTCTCTTAGAGTATCTTTTAGGTTTCATTTAGCCCAAATTTAACAAGTGTCGCCTTCTCCGTGAGGTTGCTCCTCCAAATATGTGAACAACATGCCTCGAACAATGTATAATGCCCCACAAAGACTTTTTGAATGATTTATATGCCTTCTAGAAGAGGGTGTCCCTTTTTTAGAGGGTAGATCCATGAAAGCAACCTTCCTTTCACCCTCGGAGTGGAGCACATCGTTTTGACCATACAAATATTTCTATTGCCACATGGCATCATTCTAAGCAATGTTGTTCCTCCTTTGACCTCTTTCCTTGCCACATGTCATGCTTCTAGCCTACTGCAAGGTAGGGCATTTGCTCCTTTGGCCTCGTTGACCCTTACCTCTCCATAAGTCATACCTTGGATGTCTCTTGTGGTAGGGAATTCATCTTCTCATTCTCCCTTCTTGCTCACATTCTCCATCAATGTTTCCTTGGGCCCTAAGTTCAACCAATGAATAAGTCTTTCCATTAGTAATGCAATAAAGGATAATGCAATCCATGTAACCCTACCTCATATGTGTGTCAGGTGTGCCCTGTTATCCCTGATTTCTAGGGATAACTAGGCGATCATGTCTCGAGGCCCACAGGTCCTAGACATGGAGTACCGAGAGCAAGATTGACCTGAGCATGGCCCTGGGGGGCCCATCTTTCTTCTTCTTCATCAGACTTGTCCTGTCAGCAGCAGCAACATCCATCACCTTCGGCTTGGGCCTGTATCGAAGAAGACTCTTGCTCCATGAGGTAATTGGTCCAGGTATCATGGTATGTGTCATGTTTGATCATTATAACCTTCAGATATATGCATCAGATTCCTTTCATTTCTGACGACTGCTTGGATCTTACACTAACCCACTTGACCATGGTTGGGGGGATTAACGGGGTACCCTAGCAAGCTTGTGCCCATAGGTTTTAGTCAGCTACCAGGGGGGATTTTGAAGAGCCATCATCCGCTCCCATCATATTATCACTTTTACATCTTCTCTCCCATTCATCTATCCCATTCCCCTAGTTTGGACATTAGGATGACCTATTTGTGGGGTTACACCTTGTCCTGTGGGAAGAAGGGGCTAAAGGCCCAGGGGGTAAAAGCAGCTGGTAAGAGATAAAAACCATAAAAAATAAAACCTAGAGATGCCTTGCCCAGGGATCCCCGAGAAGGCAATAAAAGGCCTCTCAATAAGAAACAAGAGGGACCCGAAGAAAGATAATAAAACAAGACCTAACCAAGAGGATGGGGGGTCTCATCAAGAGCCAGCCCATTATGTTCATAGGTACCTAGCAGTATGACATTGCCATTATCTGGTTACCACGCCAGGGCAACGACCTTTGGTTGCATGGCCAAAGGAAAGGGGGTCTTATCACGAGCCAACCTTATCATCTCTGTGAAAGTACTCGTGGGTAACACTGTCAGCTCTGGTCACCACGCCAAGGCAGTGTCCTCTAATTAGACCTTGAAATAAAAAGAAAGAAACAGTAATAAATAAAAGAAAGAATAAAGGCAATAAAGGGCTTGGAAAGAATTGCATCCATGATAGGTACAACTCACCTCCTACAAAGGCACCCACGGATAATATCACCCTATCTTCCACTATGTCTGGACATCCTTTGACCACACCACCTCATATTACATGGCTTGGACGATATCCTTTGGGAAACTTTCCTTTTCTTATGGATGTTGGCCCAATAGGGCACTTTGTCTTTTTCTTCAGCTTTGTATAGTAGGTCATTGTAATATCTTTGAGCTATTAGATGATATGCTAGGGGTTTTATGCATGCATTTGATAAAATTAATGATGAAATATGATTGACATTGCTATGATCCCCAAGACTCATGAGCCCATGGAGGGCGAAGTTTTTGATGTGCAGGACCATGCCCGAAAGACATGTACTAGGTGGACCGGTACACATGGGGAGATGATTAGTTCGGACCTCCATGGGGCTGAAGAGCCCATCATATGGTTGCTGGGACCTCATCAGGGGCAGAGACAGGGCAATGATTGATCCAGCCTTTGCACGAGAGAAGGAGGACGTTTTCATCCAGGACGCCTTGGCTGAGCCCAGCCCAGGGGGATTGACCCACTACAGGTGGAACGTGTGCTTTCTGATGCCCCAGGACGTCATCTAGGAGCCATGACGTCACCTCCAGTGTGTGGCACCTTGACAGAGCATTTTGGCACGTGTGGCAGAGCTTGGAGGCCCAATGAGGGCTAATGTTTGTCTTCTAGTGCTGTATTTTTCCCTAAAAAGGGTTGGACGTCTTGCTTATTACTCATTTAGGGTTTCTTTTAGCAGTTTAATGTAAAACAGTATGATTTTTAGTTATTAGCCTTGTCGGCTGTTTTAATGACCTAATTTTAATTAAAGGTCATTGGATGATATA
>ML799850.1:198985-210290 GCA_009831015.1 Picea engelmannii | reverse complement strand
ATACAAAGGTATGTTACTTGTTCCTTCCTACTAGCTAATTCAATGGTTAAAACTTAGGGAAAGAGTCATGTCCTGTCCTGTTTTGTTCTAGATCCAAGTGGATCTAGGGAGATATGTTAGTGTCCGCACCTAGCAATTAGTCCGATAACAAAATTGGCGACTCCGCTGGGGAAATAACCATTTTATTTGTGGTTTTTGGTATTTTTCCTTGGACATTTTCTCTTGCCTTTCCTTTCTCCATTCATATCAATCTCTGAGTCTTCAAGATACCCTGTTAGACCCTCTGGGTCTAGAGGCCTCTTCAAATTTTGTGTATTTTTCCAAAAAATTGCTTAGTTTCAGAGGTTCTCGCACTGCACTCCACAGTAGTCTGTGAGAATCTATAGAGTTCACACCCTGATTTTAGGTTCAATGTGAGGTTCTTGCACTCTTCTCAAAGCCCACCTGCGAGAATCACCTATTCTCGCACTGTGTAATACCCTCAGCCTGCGAACCCTCTTTTTCAAATTTTTGGATTTGAGTTTTTGCATCTTCAACTGCTCAGATCAGTTTAGGTGCCTCAAAAGAGTTTCTTGGACCATTGATTGATGTTCTCTTGTCTTCATTTTTGTGCATGAACAGTCTTAGGATTTCAAAGGCTCTTCCTGTCACTTGTTCTTGACTTTCATTTCTTGACTTTTCTTGGCAAAGCTATACTCTCTGATCTCGGAATCTGAGTGTTCTTGTTTGGTTAAGGACTGGCGATCAGTTGAAATTTGAGCTTCTTTGTCTTTATCCTTTTCTTATTCTTTGAAATATCACTTTTCTTATGCAATCGAAAAGACTAGTTTGGTTTGCTTGTTATTTTTGTTTCCATTGAAAGATTGGTTTGGGTTTTTATCTATTGCTTGTTCATTGGTTTTTTGATTTTCTTCGCTCTCACCATCATGGTGTAGGTCCTTTTTGAAAAGGGAACAAACGTTTTTCTTTCAAAAGTATTTTCGTTTTCGAAAACATTGAAAATCAATTGTTGAAATTATTGAAAAAGAAACAATAGAGAATTGTTATTTTTTGCGTGATTTGTTGCAATTACATTTTAAAGGAAATTGTGTATTGTAGTTTAAGGTTGATCTGGAAAACTTCTCTCTCCCTCCCATACATAGGATTCATTGAACGAAACTTGATATATTTCATTCTTATCCATGCATCGTTGGGTCAGAGTCTTATACAACATCAATTTCATCTCCGTTTCCTTTGAGTAACAACAACTCTTAATAACACTGCGCAATTGTAAAATTTATCTAGTAACTCTTTTCTAGGGCTCTATTACACCAACATTTAGCTAGGCTAGTGCTTTGGAGTAGGAAGAGAGATACACTCTCCAAAGCACAAAACACACAATAGCATCTTGTGTTAAGGAGTGTTAAATTCCATTTGCAACATCTTGTCCTGGGAAGCCCTTCTCACACAAGGGTCAAGCACGAGGTCACATTGATATTGGTAGAGTTACTCACCTTTCTTTGTTCATATCGGTGTAGAGATTGCACGTATTACGGGGATCACTCAGAGGTATACCCATAATGATGAGTGGAAGCCTTTTGAGTTGATTTTGGGCTAGATACCCTACCCTTGCGTGTGGATTGGACTGTCGACTGTCCCCCCAGGATTTATTGTTGTTGGTGGTAACCTTAGTGGCCTATATTTTTAGCTTCTTACACGAGGTGACTGTGAAGGGGAAAGTCTTCATGGTACCTAGAATTGACGTTGACCAAAACTCACTCGGGCTCCTTGGAGGGTATACCCACGATTATGTGTGGGAGCTTGCACCAGAGTGTAAGTCCGTTAAGCAGGTCGTCAACGTAACTTTTCCACCCTAGCCCATCCCCTTCTTGTCTTGTTGTTGCAATGTTGGATTTCATCACCAACTAGTGACTTTGGAATTAGAAGGTCTTGTTTGCTTGGTGTTGCTTCCTAGATTTTGTTTACTAGCACGTGTTGTTTGTTTACCAAAGTTGACCATAAGATTTTCTTCATGAAGTTTGTCATTCGTTTACAATAGCTCCTCCATGTCGTTCACGTAGAATGCAGGGTTTATCTCCAGAGCATCTGGAAGGTTCTCAACCCTTGCCTACAAGTACACCTAAGGGCTCTCCTCGGCAAAGTGAAGTCCCAATCGTCACCACGCCACAATTGGAATGAACTGACTCTATCGAACATTTTCGAATTACTAATACTCGAGAGGACTTTCGAATTCACCCTGATTCTGAGTGACCATTTATGTGAATGAATTCTTCCGGAGACTTAGTTGTTACATCTTCTGGATCACCAGTTGGACCTTTTCCAGGCATCGAAGGCCAAGATCTTTTTTGGTCTACGAGTGTTTTTAGATGGGACCTTTTTGGTCCAGGCTCACCTATGATTTCCAAAATCACCCCACCTGTGATTTCTGAAATCTCTAGTCCAGAGATAGTACCGTTTACTATCACCTATCACTTTACCGTCCCTGCCGAAATGGCCCATCTCACAGATACTACGAGCGTTCCAACCAGGTTTACTGTGGTTAGTCTCGCTCCTATTAGCACACCGTGTACACCCAACGTCACTCCGACACTACCACCTGGATACCGTGCGTTGAATGCTGCCATTCCCACTCCTACGCAAACCCCATCCAGTTCCCCTGGTGGTCCTTCTTCTTCTGGGCACTCTCTTCCCGATTTTATTCCAACGCTCCCTCAATTTCATTTTGGAGGACCCTCTTCGTCTTCTACTGGAAGTCTTAATCTTAGTGGCACTATTCCGTCATTGACACCAAATTACCAGATTCCCATCGGTGGACAATCTCACCAAGGTGGTATGACTCAACCCCCTCTCAACGAGCAAATTTCTTTTGGAACACAACCCCCAATTGGCACACTACCACCAATTGGAACACCACCTTTGATAGGAGGACCGACCCCACCTTATGGTCAAAACATACCTCCGTCCTTGGCCCAGTATTGGAATCAGTTGATACAACATCCTCCTCAATCGGCTGTGGGGTATCATTTTTCAGCTGCATCTGTGATACCCCCTAGTATGGGCCAACCATATCCAGGTTCGTTCAATCCCATTTGGGGGGTGAATGCTCAAACTCAAGTCCCTGTTCTAGGGTATAATCCTATGAGCTACTATCCTCTTCAACCACCACCGAATCTGCCTGGGTCTTCACATTATATGCAGACTGCTTATGGTCCTACTGGTTTGCCGATGGGGCTTCCTCCCCAAAGCCACCAGTACCCGCAGTTGAATCAATAGTTACCTTTCATAGCCACTTTGGATCTTCCGGATTTGTCAAGGATTTTAAATGATCCAATTCGTCACTCTCCCCAATGGCCTGCTATACCAGCCAAGCTACCATCAGACATTACTAAATTCGACGGCAAGGCGGGACAAGACCCAAACAATCACGTTATGACTTTTCACCTATGGTGTTCATCCAACTCGTTGATGGATGACTCTATTCGTTTATGTCTTTTTCAACGAACCCTCACAGGTTCTGCTGCGAAGTGGTATATAGAATTGCCACGAGGTTTCTTCTCTGACTTCAACACCCTAGATATGGCTTTTCTCACACACTACCAGTTACCGATTCATTATGACATGAGGATCGAGATTTTGACTTCTTTCAAACAGAACAAGGCCACTCATATATCTGATCACATTCATGAGTGGCGACGGCGACGACGTCTCATTAAACTTGAACTCCCTGATTAGTTGCTGGCAGAATGGTTCACAAAATCGTTTGTGAATGACATCGGTCGTGACATCACCATGGGTGGAGTAGTCATGAAAGAATAGGCCATAAGTCATGCTCAATATCTTGACCTCGTTTACTCGCAAACGGGAACCCTTTATGATTTACTACCTGACTTACCTCATCCTTCCACTTCCACCACTTCAACTACTACTCTAGCTGCTTTGTATGCAACTGACGGTGTGATTGGCACTTTCCAGGCCCAACCAAATTCCACCTCAAGCAAAAACCCCAAACCTGCTTCTTCTAATGTTCAAAATGATCTGTCTCCTACCCCTCCCACCGGCAAGACTTCTGAGGTAAATGTAGTCCAATCTAGCCCAACCGGTAAAAACAAATCTAAAAAGGGGAGATGTAAGAATAAGGAGGACAAAAATACTTCTCAAGCAGAGCGAACAAAAACTACCCCTGTTGATGATCGGGATAAGCGCAAACCTCGATACCCTTGTCTTATCTATGGTGATGATCACTACATGAAGGATTGTCCACGACGCGTTGAGGTCACTAAGTTCCTTCAAGGAGCTCCAAAACCACCTGCTCCAACCGTTTTGTCCCAACCCTTCCCATCTCAACAACAGGCTCAGTTGTTCATTCATGACCAACCCTCATCTTCTACTACATCTTACGTATTGATGTGTACTGGCGATTCAAAGAAGAGTGACGTTGCACTCACTACTCGAGCCAAAGATTATTCTCCCTCGAAAGAGAAGGTTGATGATCTACCTCCTTCCTTGGTACAACCCTCTCTTGTGACTCCACCTACCAACAATCCTCTTCATATCGAATGACCGAGCCTCGACACAATTCTTTGACCCCCCCCAAAGGGTGTCATTCAGAAATTGACTTTCAATCCTCATGCTCGTGCGGCCTAGAACTACAACATTGTTGAAGATCTGGCCCAAGCACCTTCTGCAATGTCATCCCTCAAAGTCCTTTAGAGTTGTCCCACACAACAAAAGGCCCTGTTGAAAGCTATCAGTGGAATCGACCCGACGGATACAAATTTAATAATTTTTGACTTGGAAGATCAAATTCCTAGGTTACCTGCTCAACTCGCGTTCTAGATCCAAGTGATTGTCTCTGACAAAAACATTTGCCAAACTGTTATCGATGAGGGTGCCTCTACACGTGTTATGTCTCTTGCTTGCTGGAAAGCCATTGGCTCTCCTTCTTTGAATGAATCCCATAACACTCTTAAAGCCTTTAATGGCTCCGGTTTTAAGCCCTACAGTGTTCTTCCTTTGTTGCCTATCACGTTAGAAGGAAAAATAGTCCAAGTCGAAGTGGAAGTCTTTGATGCTCCCCTTGATTACAATCTTCTACTTGGCCGCAGCTGGATCGATTCCATGCGCGCCATTGTGTCGACTCTTTTCTGTGTGGTATGTTTCCCACATCAAGGAAAGGTCATCATTGTCGACCAACTCACCTTCTTTAATTTCGATACCCATACTTGCAACATACCGTTCATTGCTAAAACCCCACCGGGTTATGAGAACGTCGGTGTAGGCCTTCTTAAAGACTCTTCGTTAATGGGTACCTTCCCCATTCCACCGCCCGATGTTCCACGCTCGTCTGTTGCTTCAATCAACATGATCTCCACCTCGATTCACAAACTTCCTATGTCTCACGACCCCTGGATAGTACCTAACCCTGGAGATCATCTTTGTTACGACGACGAAATGCCGTTAAGTTCGATTGAATCTGCCTATCAGGCCATTCAATCAACAACACCTTCTACCCCCTCTCTTGGTGAGTTGTCTCCCGATCCTTTTCGTGTCATTTTTCCCACAGACGATATGATCATGTCTGTCATGGAAGACATCCCTTGGGATGATGGACATCATCGTTCCATCCTATTTCTGGAGAAACATACCATTGAGAACTATCAATGGATCTCAACCCCATCGACCGTTGTCGTCATATCCACCGTTCTCGAGTCCACACACGATGTGTTTTTTGAAGGGAACTTAAGCAATATCTCACCCACTATTCCCCTTGACATATCCGTCAAACCTGGGATTGTCGAAAATGTCCATATTGGAGCTTCGTGTTCTTCTGATGAAATCATCACCTATACATCCCTTTTCAAAGAGTTTCATGACATCTTCGCCTGGAGCTACGAATAAATTCCGGGTATCGACCCTGAGATTGTGGTACATGAGATCAAGACATACCTCGACGCTAAACCCGTCCGGCAACCCGTTCGTCCAGTTCACCCACATAAAGCGACTGTTATCAAACTCGAAGTCGAGAAAATTCTTAAAGATGGCTTTATTTATCCGGTGGCTTTGACAGACTGGGTTTCCAATCTTGTCCCGATCGACAAGAAACAAGGCACAATTCGTGTATGCGTTGATTATAGGGATATCAACAAAGCTTGTCCCAAAGACAACTTTCCTACCCCTTTCGTCGGTCAGATTGTCGACGATTGCGCCAGAAGTGAAATATTCTCTCTTGTGGATGGTTTCTCCGGCTATAATCAAATCAACATTATTCCTGAGGATCAACATAAGACTGCTTTTATTTGTCCTTGAGGTACTTTTGCCTATCGGAAAATCCCTTTCAGTCTTAAGAATGCTGGCGCAACTTTTCAACGCGCTATGTCTTATGCTTTTCATGATATCAAGCACATTGTCCAACCCTATTTAGACGATTTGCCCGCTCACTCAATTCGTCGAGTCGATCACCCAACCTATCTCCGAGCCATTTTCGTCCGCTGTCGGTTCTACTGTATACGTTTGAATCCTCATAAGTGCGTTTTCTGCGTGGAATCCGACCGACTTCTAGGTTTTATCGTTTCACGTCAAGGGATCCGGGTGGATCCTTTAAAGGTTGAGGTGATCCTTAATCTCCCTCCTCCTTCTACACTTCGCCAGTTACAAATTTTGCAGGGGAAAGCAAACTTTCTTCGTCGTTTTATCCCAAATTATGCCGAGATCACTCGTGGATTTACGTGGCTACTGAAAAAGGGTTCCGAGTTCATTTGGGATACCATTTCCAACAATGATTTTGAAGCTTTGAAATTGTCCCTAACGCGTGCTCTACTTCTCTTTCCCCCCGATTATAGTCGTGATTATTTCCTCTACCTTGCTGCCTCGAATTACACTATTGGTATGTTTCTCGTCCAAGAGGATGATGCTAACGACAACCATGTTATTTACTACTTGAGTCGAAGTCTAACGCCTACTGAAATCAAATATTTACATGTCGAAAAACTGGCCTTGGCTGCCGTCCAAGCCATCCAACGCTTTTGGCACTATATCCTCTCACGCAAGACTACAGTGATTTCCAATTGCAACCCTATGAAACACATTCTCACATGTCAATTTCTAGGGGGAAAATACTCCAAATGGATTGTGATACTCCAGGAGTTTGACTTGGAATTCGAACGCGCCAAGTCCAAGAAGTCCTTAGTATTTGCTGAGTTGATATGAGACTTTCCCCATTCTGAAATGGAAAATGTAGAAGCTAATTCATTACTCGATGAATCTCTTTTCCTTATTAGCACTGATGATCTTTGGTATGGTGATATCATTATCTATCTCCAGACCCAGACTTTTCGGCCAACTTTTTCTAGTACTGAACGTTGTCGCATCCGCTATCAAGCCCGTCAATACATTATCCTCGGAGATACTCTTTATCGTCGGGGGATTGACTCTGTTTTTCGACGCTGTCTCATGCTCGACGAAGTCGAGAAATATCTGAATGATTGCCATTCTGGAGCCTGTGGTGGTCATATGTATGGGTATGCTACTACCCATAAGATTTTACGAGACAGGTATTTTTGGCCTTCTTTATTTAACGACTACATAATCGCCATTCAAAAATTCCATGCTTGCCAGACCTATAATAACAAGATACGGTCACATCCCGCTCCTCTTCACCCTGTGGTCTCTGTTGGGCCCTTTGTGAAATGGGGCATCGATTTCCTGACATGTCACCCTCACTCGGCCGGGGGGCATGGTTACATCATTGTAGCTGTCGATTACTTTATGAAATGGGCCGAGGCGATGCCGACATTTGACAACACTGGAAAGACCACAACATTATTCATTTTTAATCACATTGTAGCTCGTTTTGGTGTTCCCCAAGCTATCATCATTGATCATGGTAGCCACTTTAGAAACTTCATGATGTCCGAACTTACTGAAAAGTTGGGTCTTCGCCATGAAAACTCAACGCCCTATTACCCACAAGCCAACGGCCAAGTCGAAGCGATTAACAAAGTTCTCATAACTATGCTCTGACGAATGATAGGGATTCATAAAACAAGTTGGAACACAATGTTGTTTTCGGCATTGTGGTCTTACCGGACATCTGTCAAGTCCTCTACTAGGTTTACACCTTTCCAGTTAGTCTATGGTGTGGAAGCCATTCTCCTGATTGAATGTGAGATACCCTCTTTAAAACTAGCTGTTGAACTCCTACCAAACACTTCTGCTGAGGAAGAATGTCTATTGTATCTTATGCGATTAGACAAAACTTGACGCGATGCTACCCTAGTTATAGAAGCTCAGAAGAAACGTGTCAATGCCCAATACGACAAACATGTCAAGCCTCACATTTTATCCGAAGGAGATCTCGTTCTCCTTTATGAACAAGATCGAGATATGCTAGGAGATGGAAAATTCGAAGCCATGTGGCGAGGTCCTTATATCATTCTACGAGTTTTGGAAAAAGGAGCTTACGAGTTAGTAGATTACAATGGTATCCCTTTGAGTGAACCCGGGAATGGGTTATACTTGAAGAAGTACTATGCATAAAATCATCTGTGCATGAGTACTTGTATTTTTATTGTATCATACTTCTTGTGTGTTACTTTAGCTTGATTTTGTCATTATCTAGTCTCTTCCCTTACGTGACGTTGTGCTTGATTTCCAGATGTCGAAGTCTTCACTACCCTATATTGGCTTCGATGATGGCGCTAGCCGTAGTACTCAGAACCTTGCTTCCACTGTATGGGCAATTTACGCCCCTACAAACAAACTTGCCTTCTTACAAGGTGTGTGTCTCGGCTATGCGACCAACAACATTGCAGAGTATAGCGCCGTTATTGAATTATTGGTTGATGCTATCTCACTCAGAATCCATCATTTAGTTGTGCGAATCGATTCGCAGCTTGTAGTACTACAGTTAAGTAATGTCTATACTATTCGAAGTCCTACTTTGTTACAGGTGTATTTGCGAATTCGCCTCTTGGAACGTTATTTTGATTACTTTGAATATCAACATATTCCTAGATGTCTAAATACATTAACTGATGCATTGGCTAATTATGTATTAGAAAGACATTTGGATCATTTATAAATCAATCACATCAATTTTCATTACACATGATAAACCGGTAGAAGCCGTCTGTATATAAAACAATCAAAAGAGTTTTTTTTACAAAAAACGTTTTGTCCGAAGACCAAAATGTCAAAATATGAAGCTCATAGCTTCTACAAAGTGATGTCATGGATGACGTTCATGGTAACACATGACTGCCCAGGAAACTCTACGGAGCAGTCGACTCATGGACTCTGACACTCCTACTGTATAACGCTGATCGTGTCGTGGAACCTCTCCAAGAGGCATGTCTGGAATATCTACTGTCAAACCCTCTAGGTTTTGTTCCACTGCTTGATAATCCCCAGCTTCCCATTGTGGCACTGGCGCTACTTCTCCTCGCTGCTGAATGGGAGAAGTACCGGGAGGTCGGTAAGGTCCCACATCTGTGTCATCAACAACATTTTGTATTTAGTCTTTGGACTAACATATAAAAAACATTTGAATATGATAAAATTAACAAAAACATTTAAAAGGAAAAAAATGTGTGTACTTCTTACCAAGTTCCCCCCACTAAGCATCCTCTAGCAGTAATAAGTCCAGATCTCCTCGGAAATCCAACCCGACATAAGCATAATCGTCGACCATCAACATCTGTGGTCGAAGCCAGTCAAAGAAGGTATCATCATACTTGATGATTGGTCCAGATACGTGCCGGGCCATGAGCTGACACCATCTCAGCATTCTTGGATCCCTGGGAGCCGGTAAATTCCACTCAATCTGCAGCCTCAGTAATGGAACCCTCTCAAGAAATAAGGACACTAACAAATATCCGTACCCGAATTGCTTCAGGTCGCCTCGTCTGCATTTGGTCAACTGCCTTTTCATACTATGAAGCACATCATCTGCCCAGTTAAAAACTTGAGGTTCAGTACACTCTATAGCATACTGAAAGTAGCTCTAGAGTGCCATGTGAGGAGAAAAGCTCCCAGCCATTCGAGCAATGGTGAACAAGATAATACGGAGGGTCAAATCCCATACTCCCCAAATAGCTACTTTCCCTTTCTTCCTCTCTGCCTCGAGAACACAGTGTAAGTGACAATACTCACTCATGGGCAACCCACCACCTCTGCTACCAGTCAGGCTCACGTGGTACCCAAGCCATGGCAGTCTAGTCAAAAAGTAAATGTCCTCAATATATAAGGACAATGTGTGGACCCCTACATGAAATACCTGCTGATCGGGATCCCACATATGCACAAGGTACTCTAATAACCTGATTTGGGCCCTCATGCCCAGGATATGAAAGTACTTCAGAAGACCACAGTTTCTCAAAGCAACAATAGTGGGTGGATGATTTATGGCGATGGAATTGTCTTCTTCGTGCTCCCTTTCGTGCCATTCAAGAACCATTTTGATGGCCAAATACCTGCATAAGAAGCACAAGAAGAGGATCAGTAACTCTATTCATGAATTGGTTCTCTTTCATTGAGCAAATTTTTAAAAAACTTTTGTGCTTTGTGGTTCTCGCAGGTGCCCTTTATGCACAGTGAGAGAACCTTGCAGGCTGCTGTGGGCTCACCTGCAAGAATGGCCCATTCTCGCAGGTCCTGTGTAGCCCACCTGCGAGAATGGCTGAGCGCAAGTAGGGCTCACAAAACAAACTCAAAAAAGAGTTTTAAACAATGAAAATGCAAAATAAAACCATGAAATAGTAGAGGACAAAGAGCCTACCTCACTGTCATTGACGACTTGTTGAATGGATGCTCATAACTTCCACAATCTGATGCCAAACTTCGAGGGTAAAATAGGGGTTTTTGGGCTCAAATAGTGAAAAGTAAAAATGATATGGTAAAAAGAGTTTTTATTTCTTTATATTTACTTTTACCATGTCATTTGATTTTTTTATAATTATTTATTGACTAAAGCCTAAACCCTAATGTCCTTTTGAGTGTAACTTTTGCAGGCATAATGACTTCGATGTTCATATACACAGATGCAGACATAATTTTTCTTTTTTCATCGCATGTTTTGATTGTTTTTTATGGTTTTTGTATAAAACCTAGAGATTGGTCTTTGTCCGTTCTTGCACTCGAAAATACATGAGAATGCGATCGAGCACACTTTTATCACTTTTTCGGGCTCAACAAGGTTATACGAAAAAGGAACCCCCCTGGAGTCCTCTTTAAGCTCTTTTCAGACTCTCTAAACATGAAAAGATAGCTGAGCGACCTTGCTATTTTCATGCTCGATAAAGTATTTGAA
>ML799850.1:169750-194222 GCA_009831015.1 Picea engelmannii | reverse complement strand
AATACCTAAAATATTGTGTATATATTGTATTGTGAATGGTGAAATTAATACAATGAAGAGTTGAGAGGTGTGGCACCAATGAAGGATGGTTTTCTCCCAGTTAAGGGTTTCCAGTGTAAATATTTGTGTATTATGTGTATGATCCATTGATTAATTTTTGTTTTTCTTAAGAATCTGTATGCATTTCTTTACTTCATAGGTTTAATACTTACATGTGGTATCGAAGCACATTTTTGGCTTCAGGGGGATGCCTTTGTTGTTGAGGGTTTGGCTCAGTCTTGATAGATCAAGTTTATCTTGGGTCTATGATAAACCTGGGTTCAGTGGGAGCTTTGCAGTGGTCATTCGTGTGTTGAAAGAGAATGACAAGTAGTTCTAGAATCAAGATTGAGAAGTTCAACGGTAAAAAAATTGAGCTATGGAAGCTCAAGATGGAGGACCTTCTTGTAGACAAAGAACATTGGATCATTGTGGATCATGGTACACAACCTTCTAGAACACAACCTAGTAGTACACAAACTATTTTTACACAAATTACTAGTACTCAATCTACTAGTATGTTGAAAGAAGATTGGGAGAAGTTGGATAGAAGAGAAAGGAGTATGATTCAACTCTGCTTGGTAGATTCAATGTTACTGAATGTATCGAGAGAATCTATAGCCAAGGAACTATGGGAAAAGTTGGGGAATTTGTATCAGTCAAAGTTTTTGGTAAACAAGTTGTTTCTTCGAAAGAAGTTGTATCATCTTAGGATGGAAGCTGGATATTCTGTGACAAAGAATATAAATGCCTTCAATACTCTAGTAAGTCAACTTGGATCTATTAATATTACACTTGTAGAAGAATATAAGTGTATTAATTTGTTATGTTCTTTGCCAGACTCTTGGGATAATCTAGTTATTAGTACCACACAATCTACATTGAAGTATGAGGATGTAGTTTCATCCTTGTTATTAGAAGAGACGAGGTGGAAAATCATGGATAGTCATAGCACATATGTTTTATTTGTAAGAGATCATCCCCATGATAGGAATACTAATAAGTCCTTTTTGGGGAGATATAAATGTAAAGGTATAACTAAATCCCTAGGAAAATCTTTGAGGAAATGCTGGAAATGTGGTAAAGCTTGGCATTGTAAGAAATATTGTAGGTCTAAGAAAGTTGATAAAGCAAAGGGATCTCATGATGCCTCTTCCACAGAGGTGAAAACCTCCACTGAAGAAGGAGGTGATATTTACCTGACATCTATAGGTACACATGCATATCGTGATGTATGGTTGATCGAATCAGGTGCATCATTTCATATGAATCCTCATAGGGAGTGGTTCAATGAATATGAAAAGTATGATGGTGGTGATGTCTTCCAAGGAGTTGACTCGACAACCAAAATCATGGGATGTGGAAAGGTTAAGTTGTTGATGAAAGATGGAAGGATTATAACTCTCCCTAGAGTTCTATACATTCCATATCTAGCCAGGATCCTAATATCTGTAAGTAATTTGGATGATGCAGGTGTGGATATTTTATTGGGAAAGGGAACTTAAAAGATGGTCAAAGGAGAAATTGTGTTGATTAGGGGAGTTAGATGTGGAAGTCTGTACAAGTTGTTGGGAAGCACTTATACTAGTGGGTGTAACATTTTTGTTGTCCCTAAGCAAAGAAATAAAAAAGACAAGATCCATACTGTCCCTGGAATGAATACCATGCTATGGCATCAAAGACTGGGACATATTGGAAAAAAGGGCCTTCAAACACTACACAGTAAAGGTATGGTTGAAGGTATGTCTAATTTCACCTTGGATTTTGATTTCTATGAACACTGCATATATGGTAAACATAATAGAGTAATATTCCCATCTAGTGCTACAAGATCAAAGGGGATCTTAGAGTTGATACATAATGATTTGTTTGGACGTGTTCCTATTCCATCACTAGGTAAATCTGTGTATTATGTTTCATTCATAGATGATTTCTCAAGAAACACATGGGTTTATTTTCTTAGGAGGAAATCTAAGGTATTTGATAAATTTAAAGAGTTTAAGGCTCTGGTAGAAAACAAAAAAGAGAAGAAAATAAAGGTGTTGAGGACAAATAATGGTGGAGAATTTTGTGTGAATGAATTCAAAGAGTTTTGTAAGAAGTGCGATATATAAAGGTAGAAGACTACTCCATACACACCTCAACAGAATGGGGTTAAAGAAAGGATGGGCATAACGTTGATTGAAAAATCAAGGAGCATGCTTAATGGTGTCGAGTTAGGACAAGAATTCTGGGCAAAGGCAGTGGGTATTGCATCTTACTTGGTAAATAGATCACCCTCATCAATGTTGGTGGAAAAAAATATGCATGAAGTATGGGCTGGTAAGAAACCCTCTCTTGAACATCTCAAAGTGTTTGATTGTGATGCTTATGTACATGTTCCAAAGGAAAATAGGAGTAAGTTGGATAATAAAGCCAAAACATGTATCTTTATTGGTTATAAAGATGGTATGAAAGGTTATAAGAATGGGAACCCATAAACTAAGAAGACTGTTTACAATCAAGATGTTGTTTTTAGAGAGGTTAAAGATGTTCCCAAATAGGAATTCCTACCAAGGAAAAAAGAACTTGAGAAAATAGAGTCTGAGATGGATGATGCAAAATATAAATCAACAGAAGAATATGAATCAGAAGAAGAGGAACCTCATACTTCAGTATTGAGGAGATCAATGAGGGAAAGAAGGCAACCAAAAAGGTATAGTCCACTTGATTTTTGTGCTAATTTTGCTTTATATATTATTGATTATGATCCTAGAACTGTCAGGGAAGCAATGAATTCAGAGGGTAGTAAACTTTGGAAGAAGGCCATGGTTGAAGAGATGGATTCCTTGGATAATAATGAGTCATGGGATCTGGTTGAGTTGCCAACTGGAAGAAAGGAAATTGGCAACAAATGCATGTTTAAGAAGAAGTTGAATGCAAAAGGAAAAGTGGAGAAATACAAAGCTTGGTTAGTAGAAAAGGGTTATTCCTAGGTAGAGGGAATTGACTTAGGTGAAATTTTTTCTCCTCTTGCCAAGTTAATTTCTATTAGATTTCTTTTATCCATTATTGCTGCTTTTGATTTTGGAGTAGAACATATGGATGTGAAGACAACCTTCCTACACAGGGATCTGGAAGAAGAAATCTACATGAAGCAACCATAAGGATTTGCAGTGAAGGAAAATAAAGAGCTAGTTTGTAAGCTAAAGAAGTCACTATATGGTCTGAAGCAATCACCTAGGATGTGGTACCAAAAGTTTGACACATATATCCTTGGACTGAGATTTGTGAGAAGCAGGGCTGATCGATAGGTATATTCCAAGCAGGTTGGTAATCACTTCATTTATGTAGTGTTGTATGTTGATGACATGTTGCTGGTAGGAAATAACATGGATGTTACCAAGGAGGTGAAATCACAAATATCCTCCAAATTTTACATGAAGGATCTCGATGCTTCTAAATTCATTATGGGAATGGAGATTAAAAGATATCGTGCAAACAAGAAACTCTGGTTGAATTAGAGAAAATATTTTGATATGATATTGCAGAGGTTTAATATGCAGGAATGAAAAGCGGTCAAGGTTCCTATTCCTATAGGTGTAAATTTATCTATAGATCAGTGTCCCAAGACACATGAAGAGGAAGAGAACATGTCCCATGTTCCATATGCTAGTGTTGTTGGCAGTTCAATGTATGCAATGGTCTGTACTAGACCTAGACATTGCACATGCAGTGGGATTTTTGAGTAGGCATATGCCAGAACTAAGGAAGGAGCATTGGATAACAGTAAAGAGGGTTCTTAGGTATTTGCATGGCACTTATAGTTATGGATTATGATACCAAGGAAGTCTAGGATTTGACAGAGTGTTGGACATACATGGGTTTGTTGATGCAGTCTGGGTTGGAGATATGGATTTCAGAAGATCAACAAGTGGGTATGTTTTTAACCTATTTGGAGGAGCAATCAATTAGATGAGCAAAATATAGGCTGTAGTGGCACTCTCAACTACAAAAGTTGAATACATGGCAACCACTCATGCATGCAAGGAAGCAATATGTTTACATAGATTATGTTTAGGTATTAGGTTGTCACAACAAGATGTAAGGTTAAATTGTGATAGTCATTGTGCAATATTCCTAGCAAAGAACCCAATTTATCATTCAAAGACAAATAATACTGATGTTCAATATCACTTTGTGAGAGACATGGTTGAAGACAAGAAGGTGTTGCTGGAGAAGGCTGACACTTTGAAGAATTCCACAGATTTATTGACAAAGTCTGTGAGCACCGAGAAGTTCTTCTATTGTAGAGAAATAATGGGAATTGTTTTCCTGGATTGTTGACTATTTAATCCTATGACCCCCTATATGCAAAGAAAATAACAAGTGGGAGAATGTTGGGTAGGTGTTATATTATTTGCATGTGTGTGGGGGGTGTGTCAGATTTGATGACTGCATCTGACAATCCCTCCCCACTTCACTCTTTCTGTCATGTGCATCAGGTGCTTTCCTAGCGGGGTCCCAGGGGGGGAAGGATCCCCCCCGTCTGGTTACGTGGAGCATTCAGGTCAATGCCCCCAAATTTGTTTTGGGTGTTTTTTTCTATTTTAGTGGTTTTCTAAATTAATCCCAGATTAAGGGATTAGGGTTTTGGTAGTTGCATAATACCTAAAATATTGTTTATATATTTTATTGTGAATGGTGAAATTAATACAATGAAGAGTTGAGAGGTGAGACACCAAGGAAGGTTGGTTTTCTCTTGGTTAAGGGTTTCCAGCCTAAATCTCTGTGTACTATGTGAATGATCCATTGCTTAATTTATGTTTTGCTTAAGAATCTATATGCATTGATTTACTTCACAGGTTTAAAACTTACAACAAGAACTTGAGAAGAACTTGAAAGATTGTGGGAAACCCTTTCCTATGAAGAAGAAAGAGAAATCATAAGAAGATAAAGACAACGAGATGGAAATTAAGAAAAGACTCGAAACATACAAGGGTTCAATAACAAGAAGTAAGAGTAAACAACTTTAGACTTCTAAAGTTGGAGAAAGTTCTAGAAATGAGATAAGAGAGACTCAAACAATGGGTGATATAGAATAAAGAAATGGGATCCCCAAGAATCATGAATAGAGAAACGAGAGACAAAGAATCCCACGAAGAAGGGTTATAAATAATGACGCAACACCCCCTGCCTCAGCAAGTTCTGCGCGACCTTCTGGTCTTAGGATTTTTCCCGAATTCTTCCTTGAGTCGAAGCAGCTCCCTTGGGTCCCTATCAAAATCTGAAGAATCCAATCCACAAGTCCTTCATGAAAAATCCACTAGCACAAACAATGCACCAGGCGTGAGTCTTCACCTTCACATGGCCACCAGACATGACCACGACCCTTTCTGAAAAGGGATTTTGGGTTTCACGATTTTGGGAGTTCTGATGTCAAGTTTCTTGACCCTTCAATTCCACGAACTCCAAAATTCCGAAATGCCAAAATTCCGGTCTATGCGATTGTGTCCTCCGTGACCACAACCCAACTCTGAAGGTATGTCGCGTTTCGCGACTTCGGGACTTTCAATGTCAAGTGCCCGACTTCTTCTCCTCGGGATTGTCAAAATGTTGAATCCCAAACTGTCGAAATGTATGACTACAGTTCCACTCCAACAATACGTTGCTTTCAGGACTTCAGGGTTTCCAACGCCGAAGTGCCCTATTTCTTGTCCTCCGGATGGCCGAAAAGATGAATTCCTCCTTTTGGGAATTTCCATGAAACCTCGATCGCTCTCCATGTGTCCTCCTGTTGGACGATCATGATCCTTTCAATATTTCATGGGTCAAGAGTCCCGACTCTTGCCCTTTGTATCTCCCGGTAGCCGAAATACCGAAATAGGCCTTTCATTCCCTTCTACACATACGAGGTTTAAACCTCGTGCAGCTTCTCCTGGATCTTGATGGCTATCAGTCCATGCACCCAGATCTAACGAACCATATCTCTTTCTCCTGTGCACTCTCCTCCTACTTGACTGGACATAGATTCAATGGTCCAGATCTCGTTCTCTCTAGCTGATCTAATGACACTTGTGCTCTCTCCTGAGCTTGCGTTTCTTCTTGAACTTGGAAGACTTCAAACGCTTCAAAGGTCTCAGCCTTTGCTCTTGCTATGAATCCTGTATCCTCAGATCCTACTTGCATTCTAAAGATGCTATCCCTCCTAAGCTTTTCAAACTCTTACTCACCAAAGGGTGTCTTGACTTCTGTGATTCCTAGCAGCTATGGCTCTGTGCGCAAAGGAACTTTTCCTCCTGAGATTAGTCCTCTCTAAAACCTTGAAAGGTTTCTCAACTTATGCACTCTCTGCAGAGTCTCTGCACACAAAGGTGCTATCTGTCCTAAGCTTCGTGACTTTAGAATAAGTCCTCTCTCTCTCCCACTCTTGCTTCCTGACAAGCCTTCAGACGACTATCTGTCTGTCAATACTTTACTTAGGTGTTGGCCTGGTGCATTCCTTGCCTAGGTATTTATCCTCTTGAGCTTCAATTGCTCAGGCCTCTAAGGTCTCTGCCCCTTTTTCTCCTTGAAAGGATGGAGATGCCCTCTGGCAACTTCCTACTCAAGCACTCCTTGTTGAGCCTGCAGGGTGTTCAGTAACCCTGTGAAGGTATTCCCTTGACAATTCTTCTTCCTCTGAACTCAAACAAGAATTCCCTTTATGCACTCTTGCACTTTCTCAATTCCCTCCTGGCAGATCTTTTGCAGAGTCCTCAATGAATCTATCTTCTCAACAAACTTGAAACAAAGTTCTCTCCCTAATGCATTCAGTGCATTCACTTGATGCCCACCTTGCAGAGCTTTCACAGAATTCTCAGAAATTATGTTTGTGCTATGCCCTCCTCTGCACAGTCTCACCTCCAAGGTATTCAAAAACCTTGAGGCTTCTCCCTGAGTTAGTGACTTCCTCTGGTGTGCCTTCCTGGCACGTCCTTGCTTGAATCCGCAGAATTTAGAAGTGCACTCGTTACACTGGCTTGCAGAACCCGCAGTGTTCTATCATGCACTCCTTGCATGAAGCCACAAAGAACCTAGACCTGGAATCAAAGAAATCTGAACAGATAGGGAAATATATCCATCTCCTGCAGATGGAACTTAACATACATCTACAACATATATGAGTACACACACATAATATTCATGAAATTCATAACCACACAAAGACTCAAATGCAGGAAAAACTGCTCTTTGTATTAATATGAATGCCTGTTTACAATGTGAGCTCAGACTGCAATAGAGTCTCTCCTCTCCTCTACTCACCAAAGGGTGTCTCGACTTCTGCGATTCCTAGTAGTTATGGCTCTATGTGCAAAGAAAATTTTCCTCCTGAGCTTAGTCCTCTCTGAAACCTTGAAAGGTTTCTCGACTTCTGCACTCTCTGCAGAGTCTCTGCACACAAAGGTTCTATCTGTCATGAGATTTGGGACTTTATAATAAGTCCTCTCTCGCTCCCACTCTTGCTTCCTGACGAGCCTTCAGATGCCTATCTGTCTATCAACACTTTACTTAGGTGTTGGCTTGGTGAATTCCTTGCACAAGTCTTTATCCTCTTAAGCTTCAATTTCTCAGGCCTCTAAGGTATCTGCCCCTTTTTCTCCTTGAAAGGATGGAAATTCCCTCTGGCAACTTCCTGCTCAAGCACTCCTTGTTGAGCCTGCAGGGTGTTTAGTAACCCTGTGAAGGTCTTCCCTTGACAATTCTTCTTCCTCTGAACTCAAACAAGATTTCCCTCTGTGCACTCTTGCACTTGCTCAATGCCCTCCTAGAATATCTTCTGCAGAATCCTCAGTGACTCTGTATGCTCAATGAAATTGAAACAAAGTTCTCTCCCTAATGCATCCAGTGCATTCACTCGATGCCCACCTGGCAGAGCTTTCACTGAATTCTCAGAAATTCTGTCTGTCCCATGTCCTCCTTTGCACAGTCTCACCTACAAGGTATTCAACAACCTTGAGGCTTCTCCCTGAGTCAGTGACTTCCTCTGGTGCGTCTTCTTGGCACATCCTTGCCTGAATCCGTAGAATTCAGAAGTGCACTCGTTGCACTGGCTTGCAGAACCCGTAGTGTTCTGTCATGGACTCCTTGCATGAATCCACAAAGAACCTAGACCTGGAATCAAAGAACTCTGAAAAGATAGGGAAATCTATCTATCTCCTGTAGATGGAACTTAACATACATCTACAACATATATGAGTACACACACATAATATTCATGAAATGCATAAACAAACAAAGACTCAAATGCAGGAAAAATTTCTCTTTGTATTAATATGAATTCCTGTTTACAATGTGAGCTTGGACTACAACAGAGTCTCTCCTCTCCTCTCCTCTCCATTCAACTACTAACATAATATCCCATATCTTTTACATGAGGGGGATCTTTGAGCTCTTCCCTCCAAGCTACCTACCCTATTCAATTACATTGAATTTACAATGAATGGCTGTCTAGTCTGGATCGGATCTATATCCCAACCTTACAACCTATTTAAGACAACCTACATCTAAATCCTGCACATATGCATGGATTTTTGGCTTTTCCAACCTTACAACATTTAATAGAAATTCAAATTTCAAAATTGAGAGGGCTGCGCCTCTCCCCTTCCATTGAATGCATGCTTGATGAGCTAGCTAGATGGCGCACTGCTGGCTTGGAGCGATGCTCCTGCATCAAATAGCCCACTCAATCTTCTAGGGGAATAACACCAATTTCCTACTCTTCCACAAGGAGTCTTGCCAATATTTTCAGGAGATGGAGTGATGGATCCTGTTGGAGTAGGAAATTTTGGGTAAGTTTTGGGAATCGTGTGGGAGAAAACCGTGTGAAAAGTAAGAAAAGGAGAAGCACGCACAAAAGACAATTAGCGCATATTTAGGAGCTAACACGCAGAAGGAGAAAGTTAGTTAGTAGTAGTTAGACCATTTGGTCCATTTTGTAACGAGCTAATCCCTAGTAGCAATGTATAAATATGTATGGGTATTGGGTATAAATTAGAGAGTTTATCAAGTATTAAGTGGTGGTTGGAGTTAGAGATGAGAGCGAAGTGACAAATGAAAAATGGAGCTAAGTGTGCACTGTATGCGTGAATGGCTAGGGCATTTTGAGTAGAACTGATTATCTTATTTGAGCATAGTGCGCACCAGTTGTAAGGATTGAACCTAAATGAATAATATAAGAAGCCAATCATTGTGGACGTAGCCCATTTTGGGGTGAACCACATTAAATATATGTGTCATGATATGTTGGTTTATTCTGTTTGTTGCACATATGTAATAGATTCTTAATGGTTGATGTGCATATGTATTTGATGGTTCCACACATATGTTGAATGGTTAAGTAAGATAAATATGTCATATGTTATGATTTTGTTATGATTTTGCGCATATGGTATATTTCATGGTTAATGAATTTTAGAAAAATCCCCATTCCCTTCATGATTGTGGAATCCTAGCTCTTGTAGTCCCCATAGGTACCTCGGGTGAGACTTTACCTGCTTGCGGGTGATGCCGAAAGGGACAGTATCTTGGGATTTGTTGGTGAATTAATGTTTAACCCCAGGTCTACCCACTGCATGCCAACATATCTAAAGAGACATATGGATCAATTCTTTACTATATGTGAAATCCATCAAATAGAACATGGTGATGTAGTGGTGAGAGTTTTTCTATAGACATTGATGGGCCTAGCCTATGAACGATACACGTCTCTTCTTTCCTGGTTGATTTCCCCACTTGATGATATAAAGACTATGTTCATGACCATGCATGCACCCCTAGTTGCATACCATACCTTGCTCACACAATTTACTCAAATCCATTTGAAAAAGAGTGAGAGAATTAAATACTTCAACTTGTGATTTTTTAAGATGTTAACTCATATTCTAGAAGAGAAAAAACTAAATAATCCAATTATACTCGGACGCTATAAGAATGCAATGCCAACAATTGTAAAATATGCTATTAGAGATACAAAACTAGAATATTTATATGGAGCTATGCATAAAGAAACCGAGATGGAATAAATTATGTTAGAAACAAATGTTGATCTCGAGATCATCCTTTGAAAATTTCAAAGGAAAATGGATAATATACTTTAGAAAATCAAGGAGCATCAACCTCGAAGAATGTTGAAAAATGAGGAGTCAGTGGGAGAATATTCTAGGGTGTTATCCCTAATGTAAGAAATGATCCAGCTATGACCCAAGAAAAAAGTCAAAGACTAGAAATAGCTCAAATGAATAGGACCATTCGACATATGCAAAATGAGCTAACAAGATTAAGAAGAGCAAAATTTTTTATCCTAGAAAATCAAAACCCGAGAATTCCTGCTCAAGAGAAAAGAAGAATTCCTATCGAGGAACACATAATAAGAGATGATGATAGGAATGAAGAACATAGGCCAAGGGCACCTAGAGTGCCAAACCCTAATGCTGTTGTGTTGGAAGAAACTCTTGAGGAAGAAAATTTTGGAGATTTTGACCAAGAATCAGACATCATCCAAGATGAAATTTTGGAACAGTACAGACAGATGAACGAGAATTATCCTTTTACATTTTTAATGAACAAGAAGAGTTTGATATTTTGCAAGAAAATGTTGTCCAAAGAAGAGCACAAGTAAACAAGTTCAAATCAAAAGAAGCTCTAGAAAAGGAAAAGACAAAAATAAATCAAGCAGAAACAACAAAGTAAACAAGTTGTGGAGCCAGGAAAAGACTCCACAATAGATGACTTATAATGTGATTTCTGATTTATCTAAACTTATAATTACTTTGCCTTTTATGGAAGTACTCAAGATACCACAACAAAGGGAAAAATTGTTAAGGATACTTGATGACTCATATACAGGAATGGAAGTTGCAGTTATAAATTCCAAGCAACAAAAAAGCTTCTCATTAGTCAACTCAAAAGGAAAAGTCCCACCGTTCTACATTAGCATAGAAAATCATGTTGTTGTATTGCATAATTGTTTGGTTGATAGTGGGGCTAGAAACAACATCATGCCTTTCTCAGTTATGCAAGCACCTAGAATGGAACGTACGAAACACTATGATATTGGGGAAAACAATTATGCTATTGACTCCATAAAGGTCCCAACCTATGGGGAGATTACATGTTTTTTTTCTTGGATAACCGTGGCCCCTCATATCATGATAATTTTTACCATTATATTGGTAGACCTACCTCCAACATATGGAGTTATTCTTGGTAGAGATTGGTGTTCATTGATTGGAGGTTATATCATGAATGATGGAAGTTGTATGATGTTTCCTCACAATGATGGAAAAATGGTTAGAGTTCCAAGAGAATTCAGAAAACATGTGTCTTTTAGGAAGAAAGTGAGCAAGTTAATGCAAAACTATCTTGACGTTGAAATGGGAAACTATGTTGTTCTTGATCCAAAACAACTTGGCATTACAAAGCAAGAAAAATAGAACTCCTTTCAAGGTTATTGGAAGATGTCCTTTGATGGTGCTTTTTCTAAATCTGGAAATGGAGCAGGAATCAATTTAAAAAACCTTGAATCTATTACACATCCACATGCAATAAGACTTAAATTTCCATGCATTAACAACGATGTAGAATATGAATCACTAATTCAAGATATGATTCTTTCCCTTCAAATGAAAGTTGAAAACTTGGTGATTCAAAATTGATCACCAATCACATCAGAAAGAAATATGGGGTTAAGAAGGAAAAATTAAAGTGTTATGCAAGGAGGGTTTCAGAACTCATGGATCCTTCAACTGTTTCAATATATATTTTATCCCCAGAGAAAAGAACCAAAAGGAAGATTCATTAGAAGTAGTTTCATACCTTTTCAACATAGATGATTCTCAAAGACAAGACACTTATCAAGTAAAGACTATATTTTGACCTTCAATTCTAGATAACCAAGAATACTTAGAAGTTTTAAAAAATGATGAGAATGTCATAAATTTTCTTACTAGTGATTACCCCACAACTTCTTTTGATCTAGAATAAGATCAAAACTCACATGGAGAAATTCATTAATAGAATCATAAATTTACCTTGAAGATATATATCAGTTTGGAATCCCTCTTTACGAGAAATGATCAAACGAAAATTTCAAAACCACTAGAAGAACCCTCTGTCAAGAAGGTCCAAGAAACAAAAAAGATAAACATTGGTACTCTTGAATCTCCAAAATATATAAACTTGGGTACCAATTGCATAAGTGAAGACATTGATCAATACACTTAGTTTTTTAAAGATTTTCAAGATATCTTCGCATGGAGCTATGATGATTTGAAAGAATATGATAAATCGATATTTCAACATATCATACCTTTGAAAGAAGGATTCAAGACATTCAAACAAAAGTTGAGAGTGATAAATCCTAAGATAAATCCCTTAGTAAAGATAGAAATTAAAAAATTAAAGAAAGCTGGTATAATTTCTCTTAGTAGACATTCAGACTGGCTTTCAAATCCAATAGTAGTGAGGAAAAAGACTGGTGAAATCCGTCTTTGTGTTGATTTTAGGAATTACAATTGAGTTAGCATAAAATATAATTACCCATTTTGTAATTGTTACAGCATCATTTGACACCACATATGCTCATGATAACTCACTGGCCTCGGTTACATCCCTTTTCATGTTTGCAAGAGAGAAATCCTCCTTTTCCTCCCTAAAAATATCTTTAAAAATCCCATTTTTCTATATGTACATGCCTATACTTAAATCAACTCATATACATACACGACTTGCTAGTTATCAACCCACGTTGACGGGTTCCCTAGGTTCCTGACCTCCTATATCCCGTTCATAATTACTCTAATTGTCAAAAGGGAGTATAAAAGAGAGCCTTGGGATGGAGAAAAAATAGATCAAAGAGATGCAACCTTATGTTGGCAGTTTCCATATAGCCTTCCAAGCCCATGTTTCCCTTTGTTTCTGAGATTGTCTTACCCTTTGAAAACCCTTGTTTTCAAGATTTATGTTTCCCCTTATCTCGTCAGGAAGAAAGCCATTAATTCCTTGGACCCGCTGGAACAAAAAAATTCTGAGGTAGTGCTTGTCATCTCAGGCCTTGGGTGGAGGAACTTGGAGCCTAGTTTTAGGATTGTGCTGCATCGGTTACAGGTTGCAACCAAATCCTTTGCTATTGTTAATAAAAGAACTCTCATTCTCGTCCATTTCTCTTTGTTGATTCATGCTTTTGATGTGATTATTTGTATCATCTTTTGAATCTAACATAGAAAGTGAATTTATTATATTTAGTTAGTTAACAAATAACTACATGTTTGCAGTTGCATACTTCTTTGTTTGTAGGATTTTCACAGGATCATGGTGAAGGAGTTCTGGAGTGAAATTCCTCGAGAAGGATCGAATTCAAATGATTAGGTTCCTGGTGTTGGTGTCCAAAGATGTCTAAAAACAACATTAGTTTAACATTAATTTATCAACCCGAGGAGTCGTCTTTTATCTCAAGAATATCAACAAAGTCTATGCAGTTAGCTTGTAAAGGCTAAAATCGTGTAGTTAAAGTAAATCTGAGTTTATCAACAATCAAGTTCCTCAAATGTTCACTAAAGATTCTGAGACTCAATGGAATTGAAATCTGATTACTAAAATGCTGTAGAATGAAAAGGAACTAATTAATCTATTGAATTCACTTAACTAAAAAGCAGTTATTGAATCTAAGTAAAGACTTGCAGAATTAACTATTAACTATGAATTCTAATTACTGGAAAGGAAATAGAGAATTACTCTATCTATGGAAAGAAACAACAATTGTAATCTAATCGAAAGGGACAACTAATGTAACTTCTATTGAAAGGAACATCAATTATATCTTAACGGAAAGGAATAACAAATGTAAACTAATTGAAAGGAACAACAATTGTGAATCTAAGTAAAAGAACAACACATATGAAATTATGAGGAACTGTCAAGCAACAAACTAAAAAAATGGAAATAAGAACAACAATCATTAATACTAAGGGAAATATCTATCTTCTGTACGCAAATAACATAAAATCATTAACACACTTATGCATTCATCTTAACTATTGTAAAGGAGATTTGAATCACAAAACATAAATCAAACTTCAAACTGATACAATTAAAGAACGAGACAGTAACTCCTTTAGATTGGGCCCTCGGTCTTTAGAAGCACTGCTATGAGAAACTCAGAATGTAGAAATGGTGAAAACGTTCAAAGTCTTTATTGATTCCATAGATGGTAAAACATTTACAAAAACTGCTTACGGAGAACAATTATGATTTCTGAATAATTGAATGCAATTCTTCTATCCCTTCTCTGGATCTATTACCCTCTATATATTACAATAATATGGGTAAATCAAGCTATCCTAAGGATCGAAAGATCGTCGGGATTGCTTTGCTATTATAAAGTTACAGCATAGAAAATCAATTATCTTCAAAATTGCTTTGCACCAAAATTCCTCAACCTCCAATAGCTTGCACATGTTCAAGATCTCCTTGGCTATCTCGGGTTTGACAATATTTATCAAATCTATAACAAAATCCAAAAATTCCAATCATATTTTAGAATCTATTTAATATAAATTTCAATAATAACAGTAAGAGACATATTAATCATTTTCTATCCTATTTATCCCTAACTAACTGAAAAGTCAATCAAGATTATATCATGAACTATGGGAAAAGGAAGATATTTATACCTTTTTCATAACCCAACATACCCCCCAGCTTACCTTCTTGCATGTCCTCATGCAAGCTGAGATCTTACATGTAAAGTAGTTATGTTGTAGGGAGGAGAAGTTGGTTCACCAGGTCTCCTGGAACCATTGTTTCTTTCGAGCACTTCAAAAGTGATGTCCTGCCTCTTTTTATTAATTTGATAATACCTCTGGTAACTTTCTGGAAGAAACCAGATGAGAGGGGGGTTATACCTGCACCCAATCCAAGCAGGCCCTTCCTCCTGGAATAGTCTAGAATACCTTTCTACTCTGAAGGTTGTTGCAAAAAAATTCCTATACCCAAAGGGTTCCCTACTTTTAACCTCATTGGAGGATGCATCCCATCTCACCTTAGAAGTAGCAAGAGCTTCTTCTTTGAGTTCTCTAAAGTATGTGATGCCTGAGCATATGACCTATAGATGGATAGGGGATAATGAGTTCGCAACCCCCTCCCTTTTCATGAAGGTCCTATGTCGCATAATGGTTGGAAAGGACTTTGGAGACTCTCCCCTGATCCAAAAATCTAACCTAGTTTCCCTCTTCATGAAGATTTTGTGAGCTTTACCCCATCTGACCTGGTTCTTAGTAAATGACATGAATGCTTGGAACTGTATGTCCCCTATGAAGGGACCAGGGTTATCTCTTCTATCTTCTTCCAAAATGAAATTGTGGAAGTATAATTCACACATAAGGTATTGTACCTTCTCTTCCTGATCTTTGAAACATGAACTAAACTCAGGTACAGTGGAAAATGAAATGGGTTTACCTGCTCTGATGGCGTTCACTCTCAACAAAAGGTACCGTTCCAGCAAGAATAAAGTGTAATTAGTGGCAGGGGATCTGCAATTGATGGCATCAGAGTAGACATCACAGATTTCTTTGATTTGCTCCAAATCTTTTTCTATTTGGGTTTGTACCTTTTTTTACCTTCCCTTGGGCTCTGGTGAGCTCAACATAAGTCTCACTTTCTATTGCTGACATGTCCTTTAGTTGTTTAACAACCTTTTGATGTTCAACCCTAGTGACCATCTCATCTCGGTATTGAGCCAATGCTTGATGGGCTTGTCCCAACTCTCCCTTTAGCTTATCAATAGTGGCACCCTGTGCCTGAAATTGGGATGCTTGATGTTATTCCATAGCGTTCATTTCCTTTCTGGATTGAGTTAATGCTTGTTGAGATTGTGTAATCTCTGCTTCCAGTCTACCCATAATAACACTCTGTTCCTAGGACTGGAGTGCCTGATGCTCTGTCATAGTCAATAATTCATTTCTATTTTGAATCAGGGTTTGTTGAGACTGCATCAATTCTTCCTCCAATCTCCTGATGGTAGCATTCTACTCAAGGAGTTGAGTTGTTTCCTCTAAAATTGGGGTATCTGTCTGTACCTCAGTATCAATTGTTTCTGTCATCATTTTTCTTGTGTTTCTAAAGGAATTACTTCCTCATTCTGAGCTACTGCTTCTTCTACTACTATTTCCTCAGGGTCTGTCTGTATCCCCACAAAGTTTGTAGTCACTGCTTCTTTAGGAAGAGGGTTTCTCCCTTGCACTCTCGCCCTTTTGTTTTTCTTCCTTCTGTGGGCCTTATCTACTTGTTCTAGCTGCTTCCTCAATTCTTTAATAATTTCCTTGAGTTTGCCCATCTTCTTCTTTAATACTTTAGCCTTCTTAGCTTTCTTCTCCAACAATTTGTTTTCCTTTTTCAACTTTCTAATTCTCTTATGGCTCTTGTCTGATTTCTGTTTGTGAGGGGCCTTAAGGTCTTCTTTATTCTGGCTAGCAGATGGTTGTTCCTCTATTCCTTCCAAATGCTCTGTCTATCCAAGAGGGGTTCTCATTTCAAAATGAGGTTCTTCCTGTGCTGTGTCCCCTGGGAAGGACATTTCAATATCAGGAAAATCTTTGGCAGGTTTTAAGGAGGAGGCTCGTTCTGGGAATTTTTTTGGATTATTTGTGCCTCTGCCAATTAAGGTTCCTAAGCTCCCCAAAATCTGAGCTATTTCCACCTCATAGCTATTCAAGAATTGTTCTTTCAGATGCTCTAATGCTGGTTGGGTGTCTTCTTTATCATTACTTTGTAAGGTCTATTCTTCTTGCTCAATCTCTTGGTCATTTTCCTATAGAGACTATTTTGTAAAATCCTAAAATTCTTCAGGTTGTTTTGCTGTATCCTGAATTTCTTCAGTCGTTTCCTAAATTTGTTCAGGGTCTCTTCTTTGTCTGGTTCTACTCCTTCTCTTAATGATGGCTTTAGGAGTAGTCGTTGCTCTCTTCCTCTTTTTCATTAATGCCTATGTTTGTGAGGTTTGAGCCTTTGTGGTTTGGGTAGGGTCTTCCTCAGCTTCGGTTTGAGGAGATGGAATTTCTCTTTGGGTAGTGGTCTCTTCTACCTGTCTATCTTCAATTTCCTGTGGTGGGTCCTCATGACATAATTCGGGTTGTTCCTGTTGTAGGGGTTTGTTGGCCTCAATCAGACTACCCCAGGTCAATTGAGTTTGACTCAGTGATTTTTTTATTATCAATTTAACTAATCTGTGGTGGTTGATAACAGTAACAGGATGCTTGGAATTTTGTGTTCTTAAGGCAACCTCATGTAATATGGCATTCAAAAAGAAAGGTAAATTAAGTACTAACCGTTTTTTTAAGGATGCCAACAATTTGATATGGCGATGTCGAATTACATCGTATCGTCCATCACAGGTGATGTACTGCTGAATTACCCCTTCCAGTTCCTTCCATGGTTCACTGAGGGTACTGGGATTAAGTCCCTTTCCTTTTTTATCCAATTATTCCCTAGGGTTTGTGAAAGATTCCACAGCTTCCTTCAATGCTGTGTATCGTCCTATCCACTGAATGCCCGTTTTAGGGAGGCCTGTGACCTCTACTACAATTTACAGGGTAACTGGGATTCTTATGTCTCATACCATGGATATTTCTCCTTGCAGGTTCTGAAATAATTCAAGCATGACATTCGTGTCATATTCTTGCAAACGGTTGAAGTACTCCATCCACCCCAGACGATGTAGGATCTCTCTTGCCTTCTCTGTTACTTGTAGTAGTGTTGGCTCCTTGTGCACACTTCAGCCACCCATATCTCTGTGAGAAAATAAGAATGACTGTCATTCCCTTGTGCAAATTTGGTTAGACCAACTTGGAGAAACAGTTACCAAAAATAGAAAATATCAGCGAACAACGAGTGTATAAAAATGTGGGGTTTCATTTATTATAATCATTACATATTATTGGAAAGCGTGCTGAGCATTCACTCCCCTCATTAATGTAGAGGTCGTCCTTGACTGTCAACGTAGGTGAATGTACTGAGTGTAGGTATTTTTCGATGAGAGGAAATAATTGCATTGCCGCCGCCGATGGGGACTAATCATGTATAATTTTCAAAAAACACTTTCGACCAAAATAATTTAAACGATAGTCCTTTTCCGTGGAAATTTCAAATTTATTATACCTATGCTAAAAAATATGCTTTATGGATAAATAAACCAAAATAAATTAAATTTGTTCAAGAAAAATTCCACAAATCATAGTATTGTTACTTTTCTGAGTTATTGAGTATAACTGACATGATAGCCTCATTATTTAAGTAAGGGAAATCTAGAGACACATAGAAACTTGGTGTTTTTAAGATAAACTTCCATACCACAGGCGGAGCCACTATTTCTAGTAGGCGTCCATAGCCTCGTTAGGGTTTCCTTTTACCCCATAGATGAGCCCGTATCCTTAATAAATGTTTGAATCATTTTTCCCAAAAAAGACCATTATCCTGGTTTGGTAGCAGATGATGATAATGCCACTCACTAGATTGTAACTTAAGTGAACAAGCCAGCTCTTAATGAGACCCCTTGTCCTTTGACAAAAGGAATGTCGAAGGCCATTGCCCTAGTGTGGTATCCATAGTGGGAATGTGACTTAGGTTAGTATCCTATGATCGTGGTAGGTTGGCTCATGATGAGACCCCCTATTCTTTGTGGGAATTTTTTTTTATTACTTATCTTTATTCATTTTTATTTTTCCTCTGAATTGTCTTTTTCCAAAAAGACCATTATCCTGGTTTGGTAGCCAGATAATGATAATGCCACTCACTAGTTTGTAACTTAAGTGAACAAACCGACTCGTGAGGAGACCTCTTGTCCTTTGACAAAAGAAAATGTCAAAGGCCATTGCCTTGGTGTGGTAGCCATAGTGGGAATGTCACTTACGTTAGTAACCTATGATCGTGGTAGGTTGGCTCGTGGCGAGACCCCCTATTCTTTTGTGGGAAAAGTTTATTGTTTTTTTTTTTTGAAGGGCTCTATTAAGGGAGGCTCATCTACTCCTTAAGAGTAAGGGATGGTGTAAATAAGTGTAAAGATGCCAAGTAAAAGTGTGCTTAAGACTCCTTATAATATGAAGGAAAAATATCATTCAGGTATATTTATATGTATATAGGGAAACCAAACAAATTATGGTGGTTACTGATTATGAACAAGGTTTAAGATATTTCGAAGAGATTAATCCCAATTTTTTTTTGATAAGGTATGAGAGATAATCCACAAAATAATGATAGATCATGGTGATGACAGTTAGAATTAGTGTGGTGAAAATTATTTGGTGAAATCCGCACCCCAAAGGAATGGCTAGCGTTTTAACAGTAATGAAGGAAAGGAACGACAAAATGAACAACAACAATACTTAGAGGAACAACGAGCGCGTGAAAGGAATGAAAGTTGTTTCGTTCAAAAGGAACAACAAGCATGCAAAAGGAATGACAATTGTTCCATTCACAAGGAAAAACAAGCGCGTGAAAGGAACAACAAGCATGCGAAAGGAACAACAAGCACGTGAAAGGAACAACAATTGTTCAATAGTTTCAACAGAGGATGCCATCTATCAATTTTTAACCATTTGAAATAGGAAATTTTGGAAACCTCCCATGGAAATGTGTTTTGTTTGAATCTAAGGTTGATTAGTCATCAACTAAATTCATTCGATTGTTATGGGTTGGTTTATTTCAAAATTAAGTATTGGATGGTTTGTTAATGTCATGAGTTCATTATAGTGGCCCGATCTCTGCTGCGGAATGTGACATATTCTTTTCTCTACGGAAGATAGGGTCTGTGTGATAAGATAAAGCAAGAGTATGGAACATAAAAGAGTGCTAATTGTGTTCATTACAATTATCTTCCCTGGTTCCTATTTCCTAAGTAACTTTTCATAAAAATAAAAGAAAGAAAAACAACTCAATTATATCTATATATAAAATAACTATATACAGTATGTAGAGTGTCAACAAAATTCATCATTTATGGGGTTGGGGTGGCTGGGTTACCTTCCCAATGAGCCAGAATCTGCACAGTAGGGTCTTTGCTTACTTCTTGATAGAAAGAATCTTTTGAAGGTGGCTGTTGGTAAAGTCGTAGCCAGTGTCCATTGGCTAGAAAGGGAGATCCAGACCCATCGATGGTGCTTAAAGTGACCGTGCCATTATTATGGACTTCATTAATTTCATATGGCCCTAGCCATTGTGTCTGTAATTTTCCAGGAAAATCCTGAAATCTAGAATCATAGAGAAGCACCCAATCTTCTTTCTTGAATGATTTCTTCTTGATATGCTTGTCGTTCCAGGTCGTTCTCTATTGCTGAATAATAGTTGTGCACTCCACAACAGACAAGTGTGCTTCATCCAATTCATTGAGTCACTGAAGGCATTGTTTATGTGCTTCTGTAAGATCTAGTCCAATTCTTGGGCCATCCTTAGGGTCTTGATCTCAAATTCGATTGGAAAGATGGTTTCTTTAACATAGACTAGGTGGTAAGGAGAGTAGCCAATGGTGTTACGCCATGTTGTACGATAAGCCCATAATGCATTTGGGAGCTCAGTAGCCCAATTCTGTCAGTTTGTTGAGACAATTTTTGTCAGGATTGCTTCTAGGAACTTATTGGTGCTTTCTACTTTCCTGTTTTCCTATGGGTGGTATGGAGAAGTAACTCTGTGATTAATATGATAGTTGTCCAGGGTGTCAGTTATTCGATGGCCTGTAAATTGTGACCCTCCATCAGTGATTACTTCTTTGGGTAATCCATAGCGTACAAATAATTTGAAAAGAAATTTGATGACTACTTCTTCTGTTGCATTTGGTAAAGCTCCCGCCTCTACCCATTTGGTCATGTAATCTGTTGCAACGAGAATATAGGAATTTTGATTTGACTTTGGATTGAAGGGGCCAACGAAGTCCAGTGCCCATATTTCAAATGGTTCTGCAACTACTTGTGCTTTCAAGGGAATTTCATCAGCCTAACCTGGTTTCCCCATCCGTTGACAACTGTCGCAGGTCTAGACATATTTCTTTGCATCTCTGAATATTGAGGGCCAATAATAGACCATTTGTAAAATTTTGTGTCGAGTCCTATGGTCTGAAAAATCCCCCCCATAGGGCTCGTCATGTCTTGCCTTCAATATGTCATAGATTTCGTCATCTCGTACGTATCTCCGGATCTGGATATCAGCTCCTGTGTGAAAGAGATATCCACTGATCCAAGTGAATCGTGCGCTACGCTGGATGACCAGTCTTCTTTCCCTTGATGATAAGTGTGCCGGTAATTTTCCCGCTGCCAAATAATTTGCTACATTAGCGTACCAAGGGGGTTTTGTGGTGACAACAAACAAATGTTCGTCTGAAAATTGATCCTCAACTGTTAATGAGTCATCTATTTTTGGTATGCGGGATAGGAAGTCTTCGACAAGATTTTCTCTCCTGGGTTGGTCTTTGATGGTGATGTCAAATTCCTACAATAATAATAACCACCGAGTGACTTGTCCATTAGTAATCAGTTTATTAGATAGATATCTAATAACATAATGATTAGTATACAGAATAACCGGATAGCCTGTTATATAATGACGAAATTTATTGATGGCATGTATAACAACTAAAAACTCTTTTTCTGTTACTATATAATTAAGTTCAGTTGGAGTAAGGTTCTTGCTAATAAAATAAATGGAGTAGGGTTTCTTGTCTTCTTCTTGTCCAAGAACAACGCCTATGGAAGTGTCTGATGCATCGGTAGAGATTTGAAATGGTATTTCCCAATTTGGTCCCCTCAACACCAGTGTTATCGAGACCAGTTTCTTGAGTCCTACAAAATCCACATCACATTTGTCAGACCACTAGAATTCTACGTTACTAGTCAAAGCATGTAAATGTGCAACGGTTTTTGCAAAATTTTCCATAAATCTGCGATAGTATCCTGAAGCACCAAGAAAACTACGTACCTCAGTGTGTGTGTGTGGAGTAGTTAGATTAAGGATTACCTTGATTTTTGCTGGAGCTACCCTAATTCCATCTGCAGAAATATAATTCCCTAGTACCACACCTTCTGTCATCATCATGTGACATTTTTCAGATACCTTCTAATACCTTCTTCAGATTATTCAAGGCTTGATCGAAGTCGCCACCATACAGAGTGAAATCATCCATGTAGACTTCAAGCCCTTCACTGATTAGATCGTTGAATATGCTCAGAATGGCCCTTTGGAATGTGGCTGGGGCATTACAAAGTCCAAAGGGCAATACTCTCTATCTAAAGGTACCCCAGGGACATGTGAATGTAGTTTTATCTTGATCTTCTGGGGCAATCTGGATCTGATTGTAGCCGCTAAAACCATTTAGGAAAGAGAAGAATTTCTTCCCCGCCAAGGTATCCAAGACCTGATCGATGAAGGGTAATGGAAAGTGGTCCTTTTGAGTGGCTTTGTTAAGTTCCCTCTAATCAACACAGATTCGCCACTTCCCATTTTTCTTGGGGATGATCACTAATGGGGAAACCCATTGAATATCTGAGATAGGGTATATAAAATCTACATCCAACAGCTTTTGTAATTCATCTTAAACAATATCCCTGAGGTGGGGATTCAATCTGCTCTGCGGCTGTCGGATAGGTCGGGCGTCTTTCTCAATATAATGTGGTGTGTGAAGACTTGTAGATCAATACCTTTCATATCAGAATACTCCCAGGCGAAATCTTGCTAGTATTTCGAGAGGAGTTGAATTAGCTTTTGTTGTTGTTGCTCATCTAGATTGGCATTAATGTTCAAAAACTTCCCTGGTGCGATCTCAACGGATTTGCTGTTATGAACAACTGTAGTCAGGATTTGTTGTTCCATTAAATCTTCCAGCGGGTCTCCCTATGCTTCACAGTCTAGAACAACTTGGAGCATTTGGCATGTTGGATTACTCACGGTGGCTGGGCTGTTAATAAACCTACTGATTACATCATCCTCTAGTTGGTTCTTGAGCCTGAGAGCTTCTTCCAGCGTGAGCGGGGCACACAGATCCTTCTCTGGATATCGTGGTGGTGGTAAATGCGGGTATACGATCGTTGGGCTTGGCTTGGCTGAAGGATATAAAATGGGATTCTTTGTAACACCTCCTCTCACAATTGTCATATTACCTGTTCGACATCCTATATATGCATCAACTGTAGTGAGCCATGGTCTGCCCAGTATCAATGGATGCCCTTCAAGTCCACTTCTTGGGTTGATGATGAGAAAATCCGCTAGATATTCCCAAGAGTCAACTGATATTTCTATATCATGTAGTGTGCCGAGTGGTTTGACCACTGATCGATTAGCCAATTGTAACATAATTGGGGTTGGGTTGAAAGAGTCAAAACCTAGGGTATTGCAGGTTTCCATAGTTAAGATATTAATGGCCGCCCCCAAATCAACTAGTGTATTTGGAAAGGAACAACCCTGAATATGAACTGTTACTATGGGGTTCCCTGGATCTGCATATTTGACTAGTTCTTGTCTACCCAAAATTAGATCAGACAAGGCTCCCACTACATGAACTGTTGATGATGAATTTTTAATTTTTTTGATGGGCTTCCTCCCACATAACTCCTTGATTCTCTTTGCATAGATCGGTATGTCTTGCAGAGCTTGCAGGAGTGGAATCTTGATGTATAAATTATTGAGTTCCCTTGCAATGTCAAAGTTAGGATACACGGTGGGTTTTAATATAATCAATCTTTCAGGGAACAGAGGGGAGGGAGTTGCATCTTTATCAGGATCCTGTGATTTGAATGTGTTTCCCCTCTGCTCGATTTCTTCTATTATTACCACAGTCGAGGGTGTTATTGCTGGTTGTTTTTCATTATCCTGCTCTTGGGAAACATTATTTTCTTCATGAGAGATTATACGTCCCAATCTCAACCAGAGTTCATTGCACCCTACTGAGTTGGTTTCCCCTTCTCCACTTTCCATAATATGGACGAGCTGAGCCGATCTATTATTAGGATTTGGGTGGGGTTGGGATGGTAATTGAGGGCGCAACTGTGATTGGGGGTTCTGGGGTAGTTGGAGTGGAGCTTGTAATGAGGGTTGGTTTTGAGGGGCCATCCCCATGGGGAAATGCCAATTCTGGTTCCAATTCGAGTTTTGGGCAGTCGAGTTAGGCCACTGTGAAGGGTAAGTAATATTTGAGTTTTGCCAGGGGTATTGTGAATTAGGCCAATTGGAACTTGTAGTTGGTTGATTTTTCCAGATGGGGTTTGCAGTGGGTTGGTTTGGCCAAGTGGGATTTGTAGGTGTGTATTTATGGGGCTGCCAGTTCTGATTAGTAAATGGCTGACCCTGCCATGCGCTACCAGAATTTTGTTGCTGATTATACTGTCCATAAAAGAAAGAGGAAGGGTCCTGTAGTGTATTTTGAGGCTGGGACTGCCACTAA
>ML799850.1:107769-152340 GCA_009831015.1 Picea engelmannii | reverse complement strand
ATTTTTATTGGCCAACTATGTTCAAATATTCCTATGAATTTGTTCGAAAATGCAACCCATGTTAGACTTTCTCAGGAAAAATGAAAGAGATGCAATTCCATTACAAACAACAATGGTGGAGCAGCCATTTTCTCAATGGGGTTTAGATGTTATCAGTCCAATAAATCCTAAATCTAGCAAAGGCCATTCATATATCATCACAACACCTAACTATTTTACAAAGTGGCAAGAAGTAGTGGCTTTAAAAAATGCAGATTCAAAATAATTAATTCATTTTTTAAAATAAAATATTCTATCCAGGTTTGGTGTACCAGAAAAGTTTATAACAGACAATGGCTCAATTTTTAGTGGATCAAAATTCACAAAATTTTGTGGGGAATATGGAATTATCATGGGTCAATCATCTAATTATTATCCTTAGGGAAATGGATTAGCAGAGTCAACGAACAAAACACTGATCCAAATTATCAATAAAACTATTGAGTATAACCATAAGAATTGGCACAATAAGTTGATAGATGCACTCTAGGCAAGTCGTCTTACTCCAAAATAAAGTACTGGACATTTCCCGTATACTTTGGTGTATGGGAAGGAAGAAATATTACCTTTGCATGTGGAACTGAATGCCTTAACACTTATCATAGACGTCGAAGAAAACGATGAACAATCACAAATGAAAAAACAATATAATGAACTCCTACAATTAGAAGAATAGAGGGAACAAACAATACTGGAAATGGATAAAAGACAAGAAGTAGTCAAGAAATATTTTGATAAAAGTGCAACTTCAAAGAATTTTCAAAAGGATCAATTAGTTTTGTTGTGGAATAAAGCAAAAGAAAAACCATCATTCCACATAAAATTTAAGGCTTTTTGGATTGGTACATGTAAAATCGAAAAATTAAGTGGTTATAATTCATAGTTTCTCAAGGATATGAAGGGAATAATCTAACCATTGCTTGTGAACGAGAAGCATCCGAATTTTATTTATTTATTTTTTATTTTTTTTCTATTGATCCCCCTTAGTTAAAATTTGTACATAGTCATTCTTGGTACTCCTTGTACATAATTTTAGGTTTTTCCTTCTTATTTTCTTTTGAATCCATTTTTCCTAATGGAAGAATATTATGGATTATCAGCAACCCGAAGGGGGTCATTGTCCCACAATTAGAGCCAGATGTTGATTCACATTCATGGTCAATATTTGGTTTCATTTTACTATCCATAAAATTCTTCCTTTGTTTTTATTTTTCCTTTTTTCCTTAGTATTTTTCTCCTTTATCAATTTTTCTCAACACTTAGCCAAATTCAAGTAATGTGGGGTGGGGTAGAACAAGTCTCGGGCCCACACGTATTTAGGTTTATAGGTCCGAAGTCTGTAATCATGCATCCTCCAAAATGCACCTCTTACTTTCACATTCCCCAAATCACACCTTTTTCACTTTCCAACACTTAAACCATTTTTCGTGAAATGCAGATGCGGGAACACATACCATCCACTAAATTTTTATTTAGTCTCTAGGTACGCATACCCACCAACCCACGTTAACATATTCTCCAAAATGCACCCCTATCTATGCAACCATCAAAACAAATATCTCCCATACTTAGTCACATTTCTTGTTTCGATGCAATCCTCCTTACTTTTCTCCATATCCTCAAGTCTGCAAGTCCATAGGTCCATAGTCCCTCATTATACATTTTAAAATTTCCAACCCTCATATTACATTCCCATACTTAACACTTTTCATCCTCTATGAAATCAAATCACCACCTCCCATCACTTTTATGATCCCCACCACATCAACTGCCACTTGTGTAAGCATAATATTGTTATTAAATTTGCGAAAAATTTGTAAACCTTGCAATAAATTCAAATCTCATGCAAGCCGAAAACATTAAAACAATATTTACAATGATTGAACTATCAAGACAATACATGGTGAAACTAAGTAAAACCTAATATGCCAAGCTGTGAATATCGACAATAGTGCCACTTGTTTCCAATGACAAAAACAGAGAAAAGAATGTTAAGTAAGAAAAATGAGTTGTATTGCGGAGACACACTAAACACACTTGGGCATGAGGATCAAGAGTTTTAGTGTTCGGGGGCGTAAAATTACTACAAGGCTCTTTCTTCGACCGAGAAAAATATGAACTTAATTTGGACTTTAGGTAGAGAATTAGCTGGTTGTGTTCAAGAAGTAATAGATTTCAAAGAAGTTGTTCAATGGTGTGCAGATAAGTTCAACTCTGAGAAAATAATAATTTAACTGAAAGGACATCAACCCATTTCTTTATCTCCTTCAGTATTTTCCAGAATGTTATGAATCCTTACATCTACCTTGCGGTTTAAGAATGAAGAGGATAATGAATTTCTTAAACAACATATAGGAGGGGAGAGGTTTCTAAGCAATTGCTTGATCGACCCAGGCAGTAACCCTGGTATTCCTAGGATTGAAGTAGCTTATATAAAGTACCCATACATGGATTTTGCATGGTTGTTTGCTCGTATTGTTGGTCTGGAATCTACAACATCTATACCAATAAATAAAATATATGTCTTGCATTTTTCTTTGCATGAGAAAGCCATTATAAATTGGGGCCACCTTATTTCGAGTGAAGTTTCTTTTCAACTGGGTAATTTGAAAAAGACTAAAATATTCTATATGGCCTCTTACCTCATATTTTCCATTTCTTATGATCATGTATTCAAAGACTTTATGAGGGAAAGGAATGCTGATTTCAAGATCAAACCAATTTATGCATGGTATTTGACCCTCTATATACACAAATCTAAATATAACTTTTACCCGATTCACAATAATTTCATTTCAGAGTTCAAAAAGTTGATCTTTGGTCTTAGTACGTCAATCTTATCTCTTGAATCTACCACCTTTCTCTCTAGGAAAGGAGTTTATGAGACTTCTGAGGAATTTAATGTTATCAGACTGTTCGGGGGTGAAGAAAAGCCTTTTCTTCTCCCATTTTATGTATCATATAAATTTTTTGCTGAGTAAATGTGCACACAGTATAAAACTTGGGTCCATTTATTCAATGAGAGGAGGAAAAATAAGTTCATACCCTTACCATGGAAAATTGGATAATTCATTATAAAGCACATAACCCACCACGATGAACTTGTAGACCATCTTGACCAAGTTAGCTTAAAGGAAACCAAATTTGTTAAGGGTTTTGACCTGGATGACAAGTTCACTACACATATGGAATTAATTGGATATTATTCATATTTCACTAAAATTGAACAATTTCAAGAAGGGGGCAACGATAATTTGGATATTTCTGAAGTTGCAACAGACCAAGTTTCAAATAATATGGAAGAATTGATCAGTACCAATGAAGGTTACCGACAACATGGCAGAGAAGTAGCAGACAAAAACCCTAGTTTACAAAATATTTCCTAGAATAGCACTCCATCAGGAACAAAATATAGGACCAGTGGTATTGAAATGAGAAAAAACATTAGCCGAAGGTTTAGTTGATGGTGGTGATAAGGACCCACCAAGGAAAAATCTTGAGAAATCCCATACTGTGTATACCTCTGTTAAAAGAAAAATAAATACACCAACAACATGGATGCGCATACTCGAAACCCAAGAAATTCCATGAGCAATGGATGTTGAAGAACTCATTGAAGAACCCGACTAGTTTGCACAAAGACTACTGAAAACTAGGGAAATTGCTAATCCCTAATTACCCAGGAACCAAAAATATTTGAGGTAGAATCTATTACCTTGCACCATGCAGCCTATAATCGAGAATCTAAAAAATTGTTATTGGAAAAAGTTAATACAAGAAACAAAAATTCATTAGAAAAATGGAAATAATCAATTGATTTTGATGGGGTTGCACCATTGAAAATTGCACAATTCCACTACACAAGTAGAGATTCTTTGAAGTAGTCTGTCGATACTATGGAAAGGTAAAATTCAGAATATGGAAAGGTAAAATTCAAAATTGAAACAAAATATAAAAGAATTAGAAGAAAACTTAATTCCAGGACCTTTATTTCCACATCCCCTGAATATAATTCAACCAACATGTGTTGCAAAACATTCCATAAAGTAGTAGTAAATGTAAATTCTCATCAAGCTTGTTGCAAGAAATAAGAAAGTATGTTGGGGATGAAATACATAAAGGAATTGACCTAATTCAAGAAATTTGGGATCTTTCTCAAATTACTGCCAATTTTTCATCAAGAATTACAAATTTCAAGGAACATCTGCTGAAAGATTTAGAGAATGATGAAGGATTTTACAAAGAATTTGTGAGTACATTCTCGAACAAATTTTTGAGGTTAATCGATGGCCACAAAAAGAGCAGAAACTTCCTTCAACTACCCAGATGAAACAGATCAATGCATGTTGGTTGAGGAGAATAAAAAAATTGAGAGAAATTATAAGTGAGTTAGATGTTTTACAAAATAAAAAAAGTGATTTATTTCTTAAACTTGTTGATCTTACCAAAGAACTTGATGGTCATAACCTATTAATGGGTACAATTATCTTATCAAAGTAAACATTAATATAACGACTTAATGTATTAAATGTAGCTTGGGAAGATGAATTTACCAAAACAATAGAATTTTTCGAATAAGAAGTTGAAAGATGGTTAGTTAGGTATATTGATAGAAATGATGAAGTGGATGAAATGTTGCACCAATTGGGCATGGACATGAGAGAATTTGAAAATGAATTATTTGATATCAAAACTAGGCATGAGATCACAATATCTCCCTTGAGGGAGTATATTGATGAATGGTTAAAGAAAGCATTAATCAAAATCACCAATCCAGAAAATCAAGAAATAGTTGCAATGATTATGCTACCTCAACAACAACAAGTATCTATAAAATAAACATCTCCAAGAAAGTAAAGGGTTATGAAAACTTCCCATCACAGTGAGTCAAGCCACAACTTTGTTCCTCCCTTTTAGTCTATTTTTCTTCCACAATCATTTTTCATACTGCCTTCTATTTCTCAGGTATATGTGAAAACCAGGATGATCTTTGATTGTTTTCCTCCTATCTTCCAGGTCTTTTCATTTTATGGTTCACGAGAGCCCCATCACAGTCCTCTTTGAAGGGAGAATGTAAATATTTTATTTAAATACATTTATTTTGTATTTAAAGATTTATATTATTTTTTGAGACAATGAGAGAACTATTTTGGGACATTACATTATTTTATTCTCAAAGGCTTTGATTAAAATATTGGGATTTCAAATGTGTATTCATCACAATATTTTTGGTATTTAACAAAATGATCATTTAAAGTTATCTTCCATATGCGATCCTTATTTCTTGTCTCTTTTATGTGCTTATTGTTTACTGTCTTGATGAATGTTATGATGGAAATGTCAACCTTTTATTTATCATACTCATTTGGTTTATAAATTATGTAACATATTGTATATAATCTATTGGAAGATACCTGGTCCCAATCTCAGGAATTGCTCTGAATGTGAATATTTTTTTTCAATAAGGCTGGTGATTCTAAGAATTTATTGATATTTATGTATATAATCTCATAAGAAAAAGAGAAGTTCCACCTCTATAAAAACATAGGGGGATTCATATCCTCATGAGGTAGACCTTAGGACCATAAAATAGTTTTTCAGATCAACAAGTAGGTATGTGGGTGCCTTAGTGTTGCTCTATCGTCAACAAACCAGTAGTAGAAAACATTGGTTTGAATTTAAATTTCAAAGTTAATTATCCCTACTTCGCCACAGTGGTATCATATCCCAGCTAGTGGGTGGCGTCTATTGTGGATTGTCTATAGTTGGGTAAAAATTGCTTGCTTAGCTGGTTGTTGGTTTGCAATTTGGAACATATAAGTATATTTATGCCTATGCATTTGGATGTTAAGCTTGTCTGGTAATTAAAAATGTATCTTCTCTATGTGTGGGTGTGTATTTCTTTGCTCTGTGTAAATACTTGTGTGTCTCTACTCTGAGATATATTCATGTGTTTTTTCTCTGTGTGTAAGATTGAATTTCTGAAAAATATTCATGTTGATTTTATTCTAACATGGTCATCTTTCCAAGACCAAATGAGTTATCCCATCCTCTAATTTCACTTCAAATAGCATGGTAACTTAAAAAATCTTTTAAATCACCAACGATGAAACTCTGGAAAAATTATTTCGTTCATTTCTTGAAGGTACATGGTTTTCCATTTTTCATTCATGTATTGAAACCAAACATTATATTGTTTGTAATGACTGAATGGCAGTAGAAAACTGGAAATAAATCACACAGTTCTACATTCATTAATGAATCTGGGTATCAACAATGGATGTAAAACAAATACTGTGTAGAATATTTGCAACAAAATTGGTCTTTAACATATACAAAACCCCTAAACTACCAATGGGTGCCTCAGAAACGAGTAAAACCAGTTATTTAGTCCAGTTATGGAATGACTAGATGCCCAAACTTGCATTCAAGATCCATCTTTATCATCCCTCAAGGTAAAATGGAGGAAGGATAATAGAATGGGTGATGTAATGGAGAATGATAAAATATGGATACTTTCTATTAAAGTAGTCAAAGAAGTAATTAAGGATCCTAGGTAGGTGATGCCTCTCAGATGCCTACATAAGAGGAGGGAGAGGTGGAATTTACCTGTTAATATGGTGACCTTCTTAAAGGAGAACCCTGGATGGTTCAATATCTACATGGATAGAATTAAACCTAAAACCAACATGAGTGATTTCTTGGCTTGTTTCGTTGCAGAGGAAAAGAAAAATGAAGGAAGACAATTTTTTTTTTTGCTTGTAGACCAACTTAAGAGGACACTGATGATGTCCAATGTTAAGAGAATTAGAGTCAATAAGATTCTCCATGTGAAGATATACTTTGGTTTTCTTGATGATTTCATGTCAAATTTAGTTGCCAGGTACACCAATCTATTTCATGTCGTTGGCACACTCGGTGGTGATCCTTCCTACTTGGAACTTGTCTCTCTAGATGCCACCATTCCCATGTCTTCCATAGAAAGGAGAGCACATGAAGCGTCCCTAAAGAATGGTCGGCCTCTCAATCCTGATTTTGTTGTCTACCTACTACCAGGGATGATGTTGAAGAGGGAAATGATTCAATAGAAAAGGAATTAGATGGAATGGATATACATATCACCTTATTTACATGCCAACCATCTAGATCCAACGTTGATGGAAATGGAGAAGTGTATAGTGGAATTTATACATAATTGATTGTAGATGATTTAAAAGATTCTGGGAAGGCAGACATAGTTTCTACTGAACCTAGTGGATAAGGATTTGCACATGTTCTAACTAATGAATCATTATCTCATTTCTTCACAGAATCAAATATGGAATTATCTGCCTTGGAAAAACCAACATCTGTCATGCTATCTACAAGTAGAAGACTAATACTGGGTTCTGAGGGAATTGGTTACATTTATGCCATGATTCCCAAATCTTCTAGAATTGTTTGAATTAGAGAAAGAATATTGTAGCTAGAAAACAAGAGATTTGAGAAGATGTGTTGAGTGATTTGACACATTTTATCTACATCTCAATGATACAAATAATGCTTGGAAACATACATTGATACAAGATTTGTGTACTCCATGCTTTGTTCGAAATACTTTTATTATGGAAGACTGGGATAATACCATTGACATGCAGTTATAACCACAAATATTGGTGTAGGTTTGGGTGTTCCTTAGTTGGAATGAATGATCTCTTGATATTCTTCCTATCATATATGATAAAAAAAGTAGAGAACTATCACACTGTCATCTTGGAAAATAAGCAAATAAATTATAAATAAAAGATGAAGAAGTGATGGTATCTTGTCCTTAGGAGGTTTGGTTTGTTACAGTTCAATAGTATTCAAGGTTCTAGGCTTAGTCTCACCCTTAGCACAAGGGGCATGGGAAGTCTCTACCTTATAATCTAGAAGATTTTCCTCAATTTTAGCAGCTTGTTCTTGCACTTCTACAAGAGTCTTTGGGGACTTGTCCTTAAGCATCAATCCATATTTTCCCTCAATTTGTGTATTAAAGAAGGATGACACCATCCTTTGGGATAATGTCATCAAGAATTTGCTTAAGTAAATTCTCAAATCTTGTATCAAATTCTTTAGTGATTCACTTTCCTTCTTCATTTCATTAAATTGCACTAATAACAACATAGAATACCTCTTTGAGCCCCATATTTTCAAAAAGGTGTCATGAAAAGATTCCTAAATTTTGATACTTGTTATAGCACAAGTTGTAGGTTGGGAAAATCTTGACCCAACCACAAAACAAAGTGTTACAACTTGGGAATCCTACACCCAATGTCACCTCGATGTAGGTCCCACAATTCAAGGGTGACTAGGTCACTCTAGGGAGGCAATCCCAGTGACCCTAGGGGGAATGAGATGGAGATGGATAGATATGGAAGTGGAGCCCCTAGAGGTCAAGTATAAGTGGAGTTAAATGTGTGGAATTAAGTCTTGGGAAGGTCCAAGGGTTTCCAAGTATGCTGAGTAACTTGTAAATGGTGAAATACCTACCCAAGACACAAGAAAAACCACTTTGCAATGATGTATGTTAGTTGGATCAGAAAGTTAGGCTTGCTGTCCCTAATTTGCAGAAATATATATAACAGTATATATCAGCAATAATATGGTACTATAATCTTCTCAATAAATGCTAGAGATTAAGTAGAAGATACAAGAGAAAGACTAGTTAATGAGTAGCTAAACTCAAGATGAAAAAACCAATATTCTAGCATAAAAAGATAAGGTTGTTGTAAACACTTGTCTGCATAAAATTATATCAGCCTTATGGATATAACATTCAATGTATTACAAAAATAAAATCAGCCACTGAAAACCTATCAAACTTTTCCAAAAAATTAGCTAGGCCAAGAAGAATAAGTGTGCAAACTTTGAGCAAAATCCAATGGTTGATAAGAGAGTTATTCAAGAAAATGAGTTAGGGTTTCTGCAGCCCTAATGGCCGAAGATTAAATTTGATAACAACAACAAGATGTAGCCCCTTTATGGGGATGCCCTAGTGGCTGTGAGGTTCCCAAGGCACAAGGAATGCAATCCACTTTGCAAGAAGTAAAAATGACCAAAAATCACGTTTCCCAATGCAATAATTTGTTTCTCCAATGCAAGACTAGTGCCTTTAGTTATGGGTTAATGGGGTCAAAAATAAAGAGCTAGGGTTACTAAATACTTGGGGGTGTAAATCCTCTTACTTCCCAAGGAAAGTATCCTATATAGGGTTTGAATATGAGGGGTGTAAATTATCTTACTTCCTCAACTAAACCCTTGCAAAATAACTTAAAAACCTTAGCAATTATGGTGGAAACTAGGATAGGGGTGTATATCCTTATACTCCCTATCTATCCTTGGAAAAAACAACCTTATCTTGAATTATAAATGATAATAACAAAGTAAAGATACCATACCATTCAAGAAAAAGCATTGACATGCCAAAGTAAACCTCCATAAAAGCAAGACAATGACCTCCTAGAGATAGCACACCATCATCATCATCATCACACCATAACCAAAAAGAATTATTCCATAAAACAAGAGGCAAAATTCTCCAAGTGTAGCGAAAATTTCAAACCAATACTTATCACAATATAGAGAGTTATGTTCAAATGAGATCTTATGATCTCTTATTTATACAAAATGTCACCAATTAGGTAACTTGTCCATACATTAAGGGGTAAACCAAAAGACTAGGGGTCAAAAACCCTAATCTTTCTCCCTGTAACAAAGTAATATTAAACAATTCATTTAAAGTTTCACTTTTGCACAAATAAAACCCTAATTTTACATGGAAGTCACCCCTTTAGGGGACATTTTTCCACTTGGGACAATTCGTTGGTGTTGGAGAAGCTATGGTAGGCCTCCAAAGGCCACACGTCAATAATCTATGCAATTTCCCCATGGCCAAGGTCCCATCCTCCTCAAAATGTCCATGTGTCAATGTGTGGCAACACCACCACGAAACCCTAGCCACCAAGTATGACATCAAGCTCAAAAGGAAGGCGGTTTGCCCCTCCTGGGCAAATCGTTTTGCATGTGAGGGATGGGCTAGGTATTCCACATCATATTATAGGTCTTCAATTCTTCATATTTATGATTTGGTATATGAACCCTTGGCATCCAACTTGTGGGCTTGCAACCCCATGGAATCCCAAGCTAGGCTTGTTCTCCCAAAAATGTCCACCAACTAGGTCCTGCAAAGACAAATGAGCACACCCTCCAAGGATATCAAGTCATAACATCATGATAAGTGAATCCAAATAATAAATGAGCCACCAAAGCATGTGCATCAAAGATCACTATATCAAACAATTAATTTCTCAAAGACACTATGCGACTTGTCAAGCTTGAATATGGGAGGGTTGATGAGGTGTCCTATTGGGTAGATCTCTCCCTAGGTCAAGGAGAGTTTCCAAGAGATCCCTCTCTAAACCATGTAAAGTGGGTAACGTGGTTGGGGTCAAGACTCAATGGGAATATGGCTCATGCCATACAAGGGGTTGTAGTGTCTCATTCATGGGTACCTTTGTAGAGGGTGTGTGGTACCTTCATCCGCAATGCACTTTTTCCAAGCCCATTAATTTCCATTCTTTTATTCTTTCATAATTTTAAGGAGAGGTTGAAGGTCAATGCCTTGGCATGGTGACCATATAATGACAATGTCACCCACAAACACCTAGTGGAAATGAGAAGTCCAGATTGTGATGAGACCCCCTTTCTCTCATCCATGCAACTGAGAGCCATTACCCTAGTTTGGTGACCAGATGATGACAATGACATACCACTAGATATTCATGGATGTGATAGGTCGGCTCGTGATGAGACCTACTATCCTTCAACTAATCGTTTAAGAATTCTTTATTATATTGTGGGTCCCCTTTACTCAAAGATAATCATTTCACTTATTTCTTGGGTGATCCCTGGGTGAAGCATATGAAAGGTTCATACAAGGATTTTATATTTAACCAACATCAATCCCTCTGGGCCTTCATCCCCTTCTTCCCATAGAATGAGGGACAACCCCTTCTTGGGTCAATACACCCTAAAATCCCAAGAGATAAAGAAATGGAGGGGAACAATGATGGAAAGTGGTAAGTATAGTCATGAATGGTACAATGACTCTTTAAGGGAGTTCCTAGTAGGAAACCCATCCCTAAGGAAAACCACTTACTAGGGCATAATGTCAACCACCAAGGTGAAGCAGGAAAAAAGGCACAATGTCCAAGCAAATATCATGAAATATAGAGAAATATAAAATACAACATACTCAAATGGATTAACTATTGAAATGATKCTCACCATAATATTGACTTGTACCTCATTCAACAAGGCCCAYTGCCTTCTGGAATCTATTTGATGTGGTGGATGCCATTTGGAAATGTGTGACCATTTGTGGTGGTGAGAGGGGGTTCCAACTGTGAAAAGGGGTACTGTTGGCCATGTAGTATTATGGACACTCTATATCTACAACTTGAGGGCCTTGAGACATAATCTCCTTAGTTATCCACAAAATGGGGATAACATCTGGCTCATACTTGGGGAGATGTGCTCACCATAGAGTGCATGAGAACGACAACATTTTTTGGTAGATTTGTTCCTTCCAAAACTCATACAAAGGGATCATAGCATCTAGGGTGGTTCTATCACCCTTCATCCATCTCTCTCTCTCTCTCTTTATATATATATATATATATATATATCCATAATGAAAACTAAACTAGAAAATAAAATTTTGACATTTTTTCAAAAATTTCTAAGATAAGCATGAAATCAATATGCAAGTAGAGAAAAATGAAAATGAAATGCATCTAAACTAATATGAGAAATCAAGATGAAAATGTAGGGAATCAAAATGAATTACCTACTTACCTGGGGCCTTGGGCTCCTAAAGATAACATGCTGGATTATGTCAGGTGAAGTCATACAACCAATGCAACCATTTTATCATCTCATCAAAGTATCTCCCCCCGTGCTTAATCATACGATACAACAAAAGCATTAACATTCCAAATTAAACCTCCACAAAAGAAAGATAATGACCTTCTAGAGATAGCGCACCATCATAATCATCACACCATAACCAAAAAGCACTATTCCATAGCACAAGAGGAAAAATACTCCAAATGTAGTGAAAAATTCAGCCGAATACTTCTCACAAGAGGGAGAGTTATGTTCAAATGAGATCTTATAATCTCTTATTAATACAAAATGTCACCAAGGTGACTTGTCCATACATTAAGGGGTAAACCACAAGACTAGGGGTCAACAACCCTAATATTACCCCATTTAACAAAGTAGTATTAAAAAATTCATTTAAAGTTTCACTTTTGCACAAATAAAACCCTAATTTTACATGGATGTCACCCATTTAGGGGATGTTTTTCCACTTGGGACAAGTCATTAGTGTTGGAGAAGCTATGGTATACCTCCAAAGGCCACATGTCAAGCATCTAAGAAATCTCCCCATGGCCAAGGTCTCATCCTCCTCAAAACGTCCATGTATCAATGTGTGGCAACACTACCACCAAACCCTAGCCCCCAAGTATGATGTCAAGCTCAAAAGGAAGACATTTTTCCCTTCCTGGGAAAATAATTTGGCATGTGAGGGAATTCATCTCTGTGATCCGGTATGTGAATCCTTGGCATCTAACATGTAGGCTTGTAGCCCCATGGAATCCCAAGCTAGGCTTGTTTTCCCAAAAATGTCCACCAACTAGGTCATGCAAAGAAAAATGAGCACGCCCTCCAATGATCTCAATTCATAACATCATGATAAGTGAATCCAATCAATAAATGAGCCACCAAAGCATGTGCATTAAAGATCACTATATCAAACAATTAATTTCTCAAAGACATTATGCGACTTGTCAAGCTTGAATATGGGAGGGTTGACGAGGTGTCCTATTGGGTAGATCTTTCCCTAGGTCAAGGAGAGTTTCCAAGAGATGCCTCTCTAAGCCATGTAAAGTGGGTGAAGTGGTTGGGGTCAAGACTCAATGGGCATATGGCTCATGACATACAAGGGGTCGTAGTGTCTCATTCATGGGTGCCTTTATAGAGGGTGTGTGGTACCTTCGTCCGCAATGCATTTTTTCCAATCCCATTAATTTCCCTTCTTTTATTCTTTCATAATTTTAAGGAGAGGTTGAAGGTCACTGCCCTGGTGTGGTGACTAGATAATGACAATGTCACCCACAAACACCTAGTGGAAATGAGAAGGATGGCTCGCGATGAGGCCCCCTTTCTCGCAACCATGCAACTGAGATCCATTACCTTGGTTTGGTGACCAGATGATGGTAATGTCATACCACTAGATATTCATGGACATGATTGGTTGACTCGTGATGAGACCTCCTATCCTTCAACTAACCTTTTAAGCATTCTTTATTATATTGTGGGTCCCATTTACTCAAAGATAAATGTTTCACTGCTTTCTTGGGTGATCCCTTGACGTAGCATCTGGAAGGTTCATACAAGGATTTTATATTTTACCCAACATCAATCCCTCTAGGCCTTCAACCCCTTCTTCCCATAGAATGATGGACAACCCATTCTTGGGTCAATACACCCTAAAATACCAAGAGATAAGGAAATGGAGGGGAACAATGATGGAAAGTGGTAAGTATGGTCGAGAACGATACAATGGCTCTTTAAGGGAGTTCCTTGTAGCAAACCCATCCCTAAGGAAAACCAATAAATAGGGCACAATGTCAACCACCAAGGTGAAGCAGGGAAAAAGGAATATTGTCCAAGCATATATCATGAAATATAGAGAAATATAAAATACAACATACTCAAATGGATTAAATATTGAAATGATTCTCACAATAATACTAACTTGTACCTCATGGAGAAAGGCTCACTACCTTTCAGAATCCAGCTGATGTGGTGGATGCCATCTGGAAATGTGTGACCATCTGTGGTGGTGAGAGGGGTTTCCAACTGTGTAAAAGGGTATTGTTGGCCATGTAGTCTTCTCGACACTCCATATTTGCAACCTAAGGGCCTCGAGACATAATCTCCTTAGTTATCCACAAAATGGGGATAACAATACTCTTATCATGAAAGTTATTATACCATTTTCTAGCATCTTCAACCAGGTAAGAAACAAAGAGTTTCATAACCACATCTTCACCATCATTATTAAGAGGGTGATTTTTAAAGCATTCATAGAAGTTATCTATATGTTCTTCAACAAAGATGAAATTATTACCAAATAATTTAGGCAATCACCTATGAAACTTTTGAGGCATAAAATGAAGATATCGTTGGATTGTGTACATATCTAGAGGTTTGAAGACATTGGTAGCCCATGGTCATTGAGACATTAGGGATAAAGGAAGTCTTCATCAAAATAATATTTAACTACAGGATAATTATGAGGAGGCCTTCTCTCATAGACCTTGGTAGTATTAACAAATCTTCTATTAGGCCCTTGATTAGTGTTTTCAACACTTGGGCTCCGTGGAGTCACCAGATGCTCTTGCTAAACAAGGCTCATCAATATGTGCATAAGAAGAAGGGATTCTTCCTTCAATGGATTCACTAGATAATCTATATAAGTAAGGATTTGATGTAATCTCACCAAAATAGTATTGATCCATATACTTCAAATTCATAGAAAACATGACTCAATTCTCCCCAGAAACGACACCAAAACATTATCACAAAATCTAGCACTTGTGCAAAGCATTCACAAGATGCAAGACAAGTGTAAATTATGGAAGTACCTACCAATGACACCTTAGGAATTACTTCCTTCATTTTAATGAAGAATTGAGATCCAACACAAGGGAGGATTCCCTAGAAAACTCAAAGGATCCTATACCAAGTCAAAGGAAGTCTATGTCCCCCCCTATCTTGGTTACTCAAGCATATTACCACCTAGGTCAAGGTTGAAGGTGAAGACAAGGTGGTTTAAGAAAAGTTATTTCCATATCTTGTGTGTAAGGGGTTTTTCGAAGACAATAAAGATATCTACACAACCAAAGAATCAAGTAAATGCCCCGAAACACTACTTATTAAGGAAAAATAAATGGTTGTAATAACTTACATAAAAGATTATTACTTAAACAATTTAACGAGTTTATGAAAATACAAATAAAATAGTCCTAAAATTAGTAAGAAAGCAATAAAAGATGGATGAAATGAAATCTTAAACTAACACGTTAAGTAAATAATGCTTGCTAAAATGTAAAATGGCATGAAACAACTTTAAATCATGTAATATGTCAAACTCTAATGGTTGAAAACTACAATCACCATGCAATAAATAATGTTAGGAATGATTTCAAGTGAGAAATGAAACCAAACCCTAGATGTTAGGCTATTAATAACTAAGAAATAAATATGCAATGCAATTAAAGCTAATTCTACCATAAGACATCAAAGGGGGAGAGAGGGAGTTAGGGTTCTAAAAATCACTTTACAAAGAATAGACTAGTGTCGTCTAGCTTCCTTGGGAATATGGAGTCAATAAAGGAAACTTCTATGGAGAGAAAAGGCAAAAGAAAACCCAAGAATCAAACCCTAGGAGAGTACACTCACAATCCCTAAGTATTGATTCTTTAGAATAGCTACTTAGGGGAGTCCACTCACAAGCCCTAAGAAGCCATCCTACGTTTTCTAAAGGATTTGAACAAGAGATCAAGATGTGTTTTAGGTAAAACTGTAGAGGATTCCACTCACAAGCTCTAGGATTTTACCTTATAAGGATAAAACTGGGGGAGTCCACTCACAAGCCCTAAAATTACCCTTATATGCTTCAACAAGCTTTAGATGAATAATAACAAGGGAAGGGAGCTCACTTGAAAGCCTTCCTAGGGTTTCAAAAGAAATTTTATCCAAGGAAAACAAGATAACATGCAAAATATCACCACTTTGATAAATTATTTACTTAATACACCAAGAATAAATCACAAAACACTTGAAAAGAACACTTACTAGTCAAGTCGTTGAGCATGAAAGAAACCCTAACATGTAATCTTCCACAAAATAGTTGCAAAGAATCCACTAGATTAATCTCTAAAAAGTGCGCACAATTTCTCCATGGTGAAAAAGAAGTGAAGAAGACAAGAGGAGTGATTCTTGATAAGTACCAGAGGCCAGTGCTTTGATACTTATTTGATAAGATCAATAATCGGGGTCCTTAGAATCATTGATTTTGGTCCTCAGACCTATGGGTCATGGCCCATGAAATGGACTAAAACGTCCATGGTAGCATCAACTCCTTCATCTCCCTTCACATCTGTACCTTGGTTCATGCCTTCAAAACTCACCTCTATGAAGTTCATAGGAACTTCATTGTCCTTCATAGGATCCTTTAACTTAAGTGCCCAATCCTTTACTTTTCCACGAAACTAGGACTGAAACCATGGTCTAATCGAGATTCCTTAACTCTCTCGTGGCTCCTTGCACTAATTATTTCTCTTCATAGGACCAAGGCTTGTGACCTCAGTCTAAGTCTCATGACCTTGGCCTAAGTCTCGTGGATGGTCGAATAGTTGTTTCCAAAAACATTGTTGGGAGGATCCATGTTCACAAGAACGCTACCACATGTTCAAAGGTGGTTTCAATAAGCCACTACGCAGATGGACACCTTTATGTTAAACCCCGTGCACATTCAATGAGAGCGTTCAACCTCAATTKTCAATCTCATCTCCCGATCARTGACTGGATCTAACCATAACATGATACTGCTGAATCTCAAATCACCATAGATCACCATTGATATTTTAATTGATCAATGATGGATCTCCTTGCCATATTTCCTCTCAGGAGTGCGCTTTGACGTCAGCCTAATGTATCTCATTRTCAAAATGTTGGAACTTATTACAACCTCCAACACAAAACTCACTGATGACCRTGGTCTGCTATAATGAGAACTATYGATCTGACGGTCTAATCTCCACCATCCAACTATTACAAAGGTTTCCACAGGAACCAAACGCAAAACCATAAGTCGAAACCTTAATACTATGTATGTGGAACTTCACAATGGGACCACCACACATCATTTGTTGACATATGTCGGACAACCAGACGTCGGGGTCTCGGACCTTAAGGAGGGTCCAAAAAACCAAGAAAATAGAAAACACCGATATGACGATGGACGAGATGATGAGCGTCCTTGATATCGATCCAATGAATGATTGTGATCTCCCCTTTACATGATATTGTTGAATGATAGATCGTCGTCAATCCTTTCAGTGATCGATGATTGATGTCTTCCCTCGCCGCATCTACATTCCCGCTACACCATTCTAACCTGTAACACACATTCACAACTCCTTCTCACACATATTCATCTATTAACTTACGGTTTCAACATAGGGTTACATACACATGGAAAAAAATTCAATAATACAAAAAAAACACACTTTCATTAATAGATCGAGCTTTATTACACTATGGGATCTTCTTAGACCTTGGTCGCTCCTCGGCTTGATCTACATTTTGTCAGTCCCTATTTTACAATGCCCACATGCTTACATTTAAACAAGAAAATACAATATTGTGGATCATCTCAGATCTACAATTCCCTCCTAGAATCATTAACTAGATTCTCAAAAGAGAAAATTACATAACAATCACAACAAACTCAATCAAATGCGAGGAAATATCATCCTCTCAACCAAACTGCACTTTCTCGAAGCTTCACGAAATTTCAACTTTGACTTGGGGTGGTTTTTCTCCTGCATCGATTCTCCTTAACATGAGTTATGATTTACAAATGAGGAAACCCTCAAGTATATATTGTGACAAGCCTAGCACCTCATCTCTCAAAAATCCCCTAAAGTGACATTAATCCATGATACAAGGTGGATAGGTCTCAAGATGGCCGTTAGATAGCCTCCAATGTAAAAATATAATTCTAATACATCAAAACATCCTCTAAAAGTGATACACATGTGAGTGTAGGATGCCAAAAGAAGGTGATATCCTCCTCCAAGGGGTACAAGGGCCTCCAAAGGCCACATCTCTCCTCAAGAGGTGCAAAGCATCATCAAAGGGTAACACCTCCTCATTAATAGTGTCATGTATCATCATCAAACAAGTGACAACTCATCATCCTCATGCTAGGTCAGCTCAATGAAAGGTGATACCACTCCAAGCATGATGCCATCCTCCAGGTGCAAAATGTCCTAGTTGAAAATACCAATGACTTGAGGGGAAAAATCTCCATCATCCCTCCCAAGGGATGTACCATCCTCAAAAAGTGTAAGGGCATCCATCAAAACCCTAACGTCCTTAATGGGTGAAACATCCAAGCTATGGGCCTTCCTGTGCTTTGGATGGCACAACTAGCTATATCTGTAATGCCTAAGATCATCAGTCCAATGTCCAAGGTCTAGGAGGTGTGGGAAGGTGTCCCAAGGTGGGCCCAATCATCAAATAACCCAACACTCAACATCGAGGGCCCAACTTCCTCTGTATAGTGCACAACATCTTGGTTAAAAGAATGAAAATGTCCTCCAAAGGATGTAATGATCCAAATGCTTAAGATATCATAACAAAATAGAAGTACACACCATGTACACAATGTGAGCATGGATCACAACTCCAATATAGATAGGTTATACAATAACTCCTTAAAGAATAGGAGAATCTTCTCCAAATAAACATTTACATTCATACATCCCAATTCACATTTGATGATTTTTCTTCATTCTGCACACCCATTTCATCTTCTTATTTTCAGAGATAATGGAATCCTCTATCCTCTTTGCCTAGCATTTGATTACTATATCCTTGGAGATAATACCATCATATTTGGCATGCACATCCTCTAGATGAATTTCAACTTCTTCAAGTATCTTCTGGTGACCTTCTTGAATCTTCTCGTCTTTCTCCTTTTGGAGCCACAATGTAACCCCATTTATCATATTTTGATGTCCTTCTTCAATTCTGGATATCATTTCTCAATTTACCTCATCAACATTTAGGGATTCCTCAACCTTCTTGCAAATTTCCTCTTCAAATCTTTTGGTAGATTCTCCATTCAAGATCCTTGTTTCTTCTTGATTTTGATAATTCTTATTTTCTTCTTTCAATCTCTTAACCTCATCCAATAGTTTTTTATTATGGTTTCACAATCTACATATCTCTTCATATATCTTTTTCAATTATTCCCTTGAATCATCCTTTTCCCACTTTGATTTTCTACTCTTTTTTTTCTTTAGGATCTTAACCTCCTTAATGAGTGATTCATTAAGGGATTGCATGTTGACAAACTCATTGTTTTTCTTTGTAATATATTTTCTTAGCTCCTCATTATCCTTTTTCAATTTGGGGACATTTTCTTTTGATTCCTTTAACTCCTCTTGAATTTTATACATCTCCTCCCTTTTTGTATCCCTAATCCCTTTATTTGAGAAGAGCTCTTCAATTTTTTCCCATGTGATGTTCAGTCTAGTATCATGATCAATTCTCATCCACCATTTACAAGCTTCACCAAACAAATAATTTTTTTCCATTAAATCATTTATGCCATATTTCTTTACTATCCTCAACCACTCCATAGGATTGATTTCATCTTCATCTTCATCTTCATTTCCACTAAAGTATGGTATTTCCATTGATTCTTAATTGATGTCTAACCCAAAACTCAACTTACAACCTTAATACATTAGGAATAATGATCCAAAATAGTCATAATCCTTGTTCTAACATAATCTTCTATGTTTTCCCTTTCGAATGGATTTTGAATCAGCTCAATCAGACATCCCAATCAAAAGTTATGATAGTTTGTTGGCACAGGGGAAGACACATGGTTCAACGGTTAAAATTGCACCAACAAAACCTCGACTACCAGCTCTTTCGGCAACACCTGTGAAGCAGGCAAAGTCTCACCTGAGGTAGAAGCAGGGGGGTTACAGGACGCAGGTGTCTGTAACCAGGTTGGGACACAGATATGTGATAAAATCACGTCGCATAATATTTTGTTAACACTTAGGAAGTGACATACATTAGTTTATTAGCCTTATTAAGATCACATAGCATAATCAAAGACAGATCAATGTAGTAATAACAAATAATTATATATCCTGAGCGCTTAGCACTTAGCACTTAGCATCACAAGTTAGATATAGCATTAATTTATCCTTTAACATAAGAAAAGTATTTAAGCAACAACATAAATATTCATTACACATCATAATCTAAGCACTAAGCAAAACATAACAGAGATAACACTGCACAAAGAAAACCATGAGACACCAGATATACGTGGTTCACCCCGGGGTGGGGCTACGTCTACAAACTGCTTCACCTCTTTATTATTGGCCAAGATGTTACATTCAGTCTCTTCTGTGCACTAAGCCACATAGTCGAGCTCCGCACCAGACATGAGATCTGCGCACTAAGCACTAGATCCTTCTTCCAAAACTAGATCAAATGCACAGATCCACAATCTTTCATTAATGGATCCAACTTTATTACACTATGGGCTCTTCTTAGACCCCGGTCGCTCCTTGGCCTGATCTACATTTTTTCAGTCCCTATTTTACAATGCTCGCATGCTTACATTTAAACAAGAAAATACAATATTGTGGATCATCTCAGATCCACGATTCCCTCCTAGAATCATTAACTAGATTCTCAAAAGAGAAAATTACATAACAATCACAACAAACTCAATCAAATGTGAGGAAATATCATCCTCTCAACCACACTGCACTTTTTCGAAGCTTCACGAAACTTAAACTTTGACTTGGGGTGGTTTTTCTCCTGCATTGATTCTCCTTAACATGAGTTATGATTTACAAATGAGGAAACCCTCAAGTATATATATATGTGTGTGTGTGTGTGTGTGTGTGTGTGTGTGTGTGTGTGTGTGTGTGATAAGCCTAACACCTAATCTCTCAAAAATCCCCTAAAATGACATTAATCCATGATACAAGGTGGATAGGTCTCAAGCTGACTGTTAGATATCCTCCAATGTAAAAATATAATTCCAATACATCAAAACATCCTCTAAAAGTGATACACATGTGAGTGTAGGATGCCAAAAGAAGGTGACATCCTCCTCCAAGGGGTATAAGGGCCTCCAAAGTCCACATATCTCCTCAAGAGGTGAAAAGAATCATCAAAGGGTAACACCTCCTCATTAATAGTGTCATGTATCATCATCAAACAAGTGACAACTCATCACCCTCGTGCTAGGTCAGCTCAATGAAAGGTGATACCACTCCAAGCATGATGTCATCCTCTAGGTGAAAAATGTCCTAGTTGAAAATGCCAATGACTTGAGGGGAAAATCTCCATCATCCCTCCCAAGGGGTGTACCATCCTCAAAAAGTGTAAGGGAATCCATCAAAACCCTAACATCATTAATGGGTGCAACATCCAAGCTATGGGCCTTGCTGCACTTTGGATGGCACAACTAGCTATATCTGCAATGCCTAAGATCATCAGTCCAATGTCCAAGGTCTAGGAGGTGTGGGAAGGTGTCCCAAGGTGGGCCAAATCATCAAATAACCCAACGCTCAACATCAAGGGCCCAACTTCCTCTGTATAGTGCACAACATCTTGGCTAAAAGAATGAAAACGTCCTCCAAAGGATGTAATGCTCCAAATGCTTAGGATATCATAACAAAACAGAAGTACATACCATGTACAAAATGTGAGCGTGGATCAAAACTCCAAGATAGATAGGTTATACAATAACTCCTTAAATAATAGGAGAACCTCCTCCAAATACACATTTACATTCATACATCCCAATTCACATTTGATGATTTTTCTTCATTCTGCACACCCATTTCATCTTCTTCGTTTCATAGATAATGGAATCCTCTATCCTCTTTGCCTAGCATTTGATTACTATAGAATTGGATATAATACCATCATATTTGGCATGCACATCCTCTAGGTGAAGTTCAACTTCTTCAAGTATCTTCTAGTGACCTTCTTGAATCTTCTCTTCTTTCTTTTTTTGGAGCCGCAATGTAACCCCATTTATCATATTCTCATGTCCTTCTTCAATTCTGGATAGGATTTCTCATTTTACCTCATCAATATTTAGGGATTCCTCAACCTTCTTGCAAATTTCCTCTTCAAGTCTTTTGGTATATTCTCCATCCAAGATCCTTGTTTCTTCTTGATTTTGATAATTCTTATTTTTTTCTTTCAATCTCTTAACCTCATCCAATAGTTTTTTATTATGGTTTCGTAATCTACATATCTCTTCATATATCTTTTTCAATTATTCCCTTGAATCATCTTTTTCCCACTTTAATTTTCTACTCTTTTTTTGCTTTAGGATCTTAACCTCCTTAATGAGTGATTCATTAAGGGATTGCATGTTGACAAACTCATTGTTTTTCTTTGTAATATATTTTCTTAGCTCCTCATTATCCTTTTTCAATTTGGAGACATTTTCTTTTGATTCCTTTAACTCCTCTTGAATTTTATACATCTCCTCCCTTTTTGTATCCCTAATCCCTTTATTTGAGAAGAGCTCTTCAATTTTTCCCCATGTGATGTTTAGTCTAGTATCATGATCAATTCTCATCCACCATTTACAAGCTTCACCAAACAAATAATTTTTTTTCCATTAAATCATTTATGCCATATTTATTTACTATCCTCAATCACTCCATAGGATTGATTTCAACTTCATCTTCATTTCCACTAAATTAAGGTATTTCCATTGATTCTTAATTGATTTCTAACCCAAAACTCAAATTACAAGCTTAATGTATTAGGAATAATGATCCAAAATAGTCATAATCCTTGTTCTAACATAATATTCTATGTTTTCTCTTTCCAATGGATTTTGAATCAGCTCAATCAGACATCCCAATCAAAAGTTATGATAGTTTGTTGGCACAGGGGCAGACCCAGGGCTCAACGGTTAACAACGCACCAACAAAACCTTGACTACCGGCCCTTTCGGCAACAGCTGTGAAGCAGGCAAAGTCTCACCTGAGGTAGAAGCAAGGGGGGTTACAGGATGAAGGTGTCTATAACCAGGTTGGGACACAGATATGTGATAAAATCACTTCGCAGAATATTCTATTAACTCTTAGGAAGTGACATACATTAGTTTATTAACCCTATTAACATCATAGAGCATAATCAAAGACATATCAGCGTATTAATAACAAATAATTATATATCCTGAGCACTTAGCACTTAGCACTTAGAATCACAAGTTAGATATAGCATTCATTTATCCTTTAACATAAGCAAAGTATTTAAGCAAAAACATAAATATTCATTACACATCATAATCTAAGCACTAAGCAAAACATAACAGAGATAACATTGCACAAAGAAAACCATGAGACACCAGATATACGTGGTTCACCCCGGGGTGGGGCTACATCTACAAACTTATTCGCCTCTTTATTATTTGTCAAGATCTTACATTCAGTCTCTTCTGTGCACTAAGCCACAGAGTTGAGCTCTGCACCAGATAGGAGATCTACGCACTAAGCACTAGATCATCCTTCCAAAACTAGATCAAATGCACAGAGCCACAATATTTATCACAACACTTAGCACCTTCTACAAAATCACAGTCGAGCACAAAGCCTCGACCATATACAATCTACGCATAGAGCTACTGTTCCACACATAACTACATTTACTTTCCCCCTTTATACAATACATTTCCATTTATTTATACTTTACAAACCCTTACAATAAGGCCTAAACATGGGAAGAACCCATGGGTCGACAACCCCAAAAGCCTGTTACAAAACCCTAGAGGACCCCTTACTGGGTCCACATAGATCGCAAAAATAAGTGAGATCCATGATCTCAGCTCTGCCTAGGCGCTCCTTCTTTGACCAACGCGTCGAAGTCCAAAAGTGGGCCAAAATTGACCAAAGTTTCCCCAAAACTTGATCGAGGGCCAACAACCCCCCAACACTCACCTGTGACTTGTCCCGATTCACTCAGGTCTGGACAATGATGCTTCAAAATCCTCGAGCTTGACTCGATCTGCCTCGACTTGTTGCCTCGCTTGAGCCTCTTGGACTGTCTGCTCTGTAACAGGCCCTTCTAGGCATTGTTCTACTGCTGCAACTACTTGATCCAACTGTGAACCCTAGCTATCGATCTCCTCGAACACCTTGCAATATTCGTCCTGCACAGGTTGTAGCTTCTGTGTTATTTCCATCACCTTACCCTGAAGGTTAGTGATCTGCTGCTGTACTATGCGCTGCTCCTGGGATCTCTTCATCCTTTCCACTGCTGTGAGCAGCTTCATCTGCCCCTGTAATGAAAATGCTTGCTGTTGTGCATTCTATAAATGCACTTCTTGATTCTTTAGCTCTGGATCCTCAATGAGGCATTCATATGTCTAGGTGCTTCTGTCACTCGGTTGTTTACATGCTAAGGCGAGGGATCTTATACTTGCTATTGTATTTTTTGTGGACTCCTCCCTCTGGTCACGCACCTCCTACGGGGTGCTCGGTACTGTTTGGGCCTCCAGTTCAGTTATCCTAGCCTGAAGTTGTTGGAGGGTCTCTATGAGCTTCACTAATTGAGCTTTGACCAAATCTTGCTCCTCCTGTGCCAAGCCTGGCACAGAGTGACATGATTTACTTACCACTTCTTTGATCACGGCCTCCTGTGCGAGCAACTGCTCTTTTTCCCTCTGTAGCTGGGCTTTTTCCTTCTGAACCTTCGCCTGAAGCTCTACTTTCTCACTTTCATGGGCAACTACACTGTCCTGCGCTGCTCATAATTTTACTAGGGCTTCGTCTTTCTCCTTTTGCAAGGATTATATAGCCTTCTCCTTCTCTTCCTAAGATTTGTGGAACCGAGATTTTTTTTCATCAACAAGCCTTCTTAACTGGGCTAGTTCGTCCCCCAATTCTACAGTCTGTGATGAGGAAGGCGCAGACGGTGTAGTAGGCATTGCGCGGACCAAGCGAACAACCTGTTGCACTTCCTTCAACTCCCTTTCAATCCTTCCATATAACTCCACCTGCTTCTCTTCGTATCTCTACAACATGTCTTCAGAGGTGTCCTCCATAGCTCCATGGACCAGACTGATGTCGTCATCAGTGAGAGTGGCTTCCAACTGTGGCTTATTGGCACACATTTTCTTCCTTGTTGAGGGTTTCTTCAGAGAAAACTTCCTCTTTTGTGGTGTCACTGTCCCAACAGGGGGTTCTTCAGGTGGTGTAGCTTTGCCTCCTCCTTTCTCTTCTTCTCCTCCATCTCCTCCTCCATGTCTGTTTTCTTCGTCTTCTCCTCCTCCTGGCAAGCCAAACCCGTTATCTTCAGAAGTTTTCTCTTCGTCACTCTCTATGTCCTGGACTTCATCCTGCTTCTTCATCCCACTAGACTGTCCGACATGTTCAACTCATGTAACTATCAAGATTCCTATAGTGTCAGTGTCATATAACTTTGCATTGGTGGCAGGTACAAGAAATTATTTTGGCCATTTCTTTGTAATATTCTCCATATCTTCATCCGTCAGCTTGTAGTATGAATGCAATTCTTCCTAGTGCTTATATCTTTGCGCAATGATGTAAATAAAGTGGGGATCAATGCAGAACTTCGCTATGGGCCGATACTGATGCAGAGTACGCGGTGTCATACGTGGGAATGATTCAATGGCGACCTTTAATTGCTTATAGTATCTATGAAATACGACATTAGACTGCCACTGCTTCGTCATGTCGTTGGTATACCATAGGGTGGAAAACTGAGCGGCCAAGGGCTTCGTAGGTTCTATTTCTGGGAAGGTGTCTCCTTCAGGCATCTGCCAAGAAACAAATGTGATCAATATGATCAACCAATTGTAATGGAACTCATATCCTAAGTCCTGGGCTTTGCGATAATCCTTTTCTAGCTCGTTGACAAGGTATTTCGCCTAGTTCATCTGCATGGCCTCCACACACTTTCCTGCAAGGTCCACCACGAACCCGGTGACCTGTGTGGGGCGGTTCTTGCTCACTATCTTTCCAGTTAAGAGTTGACAAGCAAGGTGCATTGTGCCATCCTGTATAGAGGCTACCTTGTAACCTCACTACCCATTTTCTACTTCTCCGTAGGCTTCTTTGATGCGCTGTGCTAACGAATGGTCTGAAGTCTTCCCTGGATAGAACTGCTGTGGGTCAGGACCCTTCAAAATTAAAACTGTGATCCGGTGGATCAACACCAGATCCACAATGATTCTTATGTCGAGCCATATGTATTCACCATGATAGCATGACAAAAGGAGTTTAACGCAAGCATTGACCTCATGGTGGCGACCAAAATGGGGAATCTTCATTATGTTCAACACAGTTGACTACGCCAGCCCTTTAATCCTTGGCTATGAGACAAGGTGAGGTTTATTTCTAGTTGTCTTCATTAAATAGCTGTGAGGAGCTAACATGGTGTATTTCTTTTGGTCTCCTAAGTTGAAGTCATTGTTCTTCAACAACGGGATCTGTCCTAACTGACTCCCGACTATGCGAATTCCTTTCGGAATGTATGCAGTGAATACAGAATACTCGAAATCTCAGGGGATACTATCGTAATTAACATTGACGGCCAGAGGAAGAATATATTCAAGTAAAATTGACAGGATCTTCTTCGCGTTAGCCGGATCACTGTGATGCTTAATTCTTTGCTCAGTTACGGGGTTGATACGGGTGGAACGACGTCCGATTGAAGGGGAAGCCTGTAGTCCCCTAGTCGACGATGCCTGAATACCTTCAGATATTCGTCTATCAGCCATGAGCTTCCTAAGAACTTCTTTGACAGACTTCTCCAACTCACTTGGTTAGCCCAACATTCTATATTTTAACAGACAGGTGGGGTAGACAAACAGACAGGCAGGGTAGACAAACGAGCATGCGGGGTATAGTTTCAGATAACGACAAGCAACACAGCTCAATACTTGGATAGTTCTCGTCTTAGCTCAGTCAATAAGGGGTAGCAAAAAGTGGTCCCAGCGCTACCATTGATGAGTTAAGTAAGCGGGGCGGTCATGACATATCTTCCAACAGGCAGGAAAATCCTTCCATCAATGTAAATCTATCCGTTATGACACGGTCTTAATGTCCAGAAGTAGTCCATAAGCCCATAAATGCATTTTATAACTGTTCTGGAGTGTCACTCTAACGATCGAGGTGCCTCCAATGGTCATATAACTTCTCCAGGGAAAATTCCAAATCTGTGTGGACCTGTTGTTCCAGCGAGGTTCAAATTATGCGAACCTGCCTCCTGCGAGGTTCCAGTCTGCGAAGTCTTCCATTCGGTTTCCTTAACCTCTTGTAGCTTTTCCAACTTATCCCTATTTTTATTGAGCTTCCTTTCCTTCTTTCCTGTTATCTGAGTCTCTTTAACTATTTTTGGGATCCTCTTTCCATTTTTATTCTTATCTTCCCCTAGCGTAGTGGCTTCATACCGTTGAGGTACCCTCAAAGGTTCTGAAGTTAATATCATTTTTCTTAACACTTCCTGCATGGACACACTTCTCTCTTGGATAGATAGGTCCTTCAATCCTTCTTTCATTCTTTCAACTTTGATAGCTAATTCTTTTTCTTTTTGTCCCTCCTGTGTTGTTATGTTGCTCTATTGCTTCGACTTATCCTCTCATTCTTCTATTAGTCGGTCTATTTTCCTAGTTATAAAATCCCTTAATTCTTGCTTTTCTTTTCTGTAGCTTCTTCCTTGGCTTTCCTTCTCATCCGATCCTTCTCAATCTAAGTCTTACCTAACAAAAGTGGGAAAGGGGTGTTGTCCTCAACAAACCTAATTACTTCAAATTCTTCTTCAGTCGATGTTCCATGAACAATAATAGGTACAATAGTTACTCTTCCACATAAAGTTATCATCTTGCCCTTAAATAATCCTATCCTTCCTAAAGAAGGTACCATAGTAGGATTTCTCAAAACTTCCCAAGTTTCTTCTGTCATAATATTCACTTGTGTTTCTTCATCCAAGACACATTCCATGTCTAAGTCTTCTATTCTTGCACTTATGCGCTGTTTTGCTTTCAGGATTTCTAGTAAACTGACATCTTTATGAACATCCATCATTTCTTTCAACTGTAATAACATAGTATGAACTTCCTCTGATATTTTCTCTTTATGACTTTCTAACATACCCTTAGTGTCTTGACTCTTTTCATAATTTTCTTGTCTTATGTTCATCCCTTCAACTTTAGCAATAATCCTTGGACAATCCTCAACCTCATGACCAACAATTTTACAACAAAGACAAATAGGGCCTACCCCAGGACATTCCTTAGCAAGGTGTCCTGAATTTATGCAATTATAACACAAAGTCAATCCTTTTTTTCTCTTAAATGTTCCCCAATCTTTTCTGTACTGCACACTTCCCCTAGGATCATAGTGCTGGGCCTGCAATCTGCAAAAATTATTTCTAGGTTCTTGCATCCACTTATTAGTCCAAAAATTATTTCTATGCATAGGAATAACATATCTTTCTTCATTTCCATTAAATTTACTCGAATCAACTCTTTCTTTCAACTGCGCCCTAACCTTTAGACTAGGACATAATCTATTAAACGTACTTAAATTCATGCTTTTGAAACAAAATTTTTCACTTATATTTCTCTTACCAAAGCAAAAATCTTACCTATTTTAGGATCTTACCTCTTTTCTTCAGAACAACTTACTTTCTTGGCACAAAGATTCACAAGTCAAGTAGAGTACGACACACTTCAACAATATATCTATGCACAGAGCTTCTCTTTTTCTTTACTTCAGTTCCCAACAATCATAGTTTCAGGTTCCGTCAATGGAACCATTTGTTGGCACAGGGGCAGACCTAGGGTTCAACGCTTAACAACACACCAACAAAACCCCAACTACCGACCCTTTCAGCAACACCTGTGAAGAAGGCAAAGTCTAACCCGAGGTAGAAGCAGGGGGGTTATAGGACGCAGGTGTTTGTAACCAAGCTGGGACACAGATCTGTGATAAAATCACTTCATAAAATATTTTGTTAACACTTAGGAAGTGACATACAATAGTTTATTAACCCTATTAACACCACAGAGCATAATCAAAGACATATCAACGCAATAATAACTAATAATTATATATCCTGAGCACTTAGCACTTAACACTTAGTACATAGCATCACAAGTTAGATCTAGCATTCATTTATCCTTTAACACAAGCAAAGTATTTAAGCAACAACATAAATATTCATTACACATCATAATCTAAGCACTAAGAAAAACATAACATAGATAACACTGCACAAAGAAAACCATGAGACACCAGATATACGTGGTTCACCCTGGGGTGGAGCTACGTCCACAAACTGCTTCACCTCTTTATTATTCTCCAATATATTACATTCAATATCTTTTGTGCACTAAGCCACAGGGTCGAGCTTTGCACCAGATAGGAGATATGCGCACTAAGCACTAGATCCTCCTTCCAAAACTTGATCAAATGCACAGAGCCACAATCTTTATCACAACACTTAGCACCTTCTACAAAATCACAGTCGAGCACAAAGCCTCGACCATATACAATCTGCGCACAGAGCTATTGTTCCACACATAACTACATTTACTTTCCCCATTTCTACAATACATTTCCCTTTATTTATACTTTATAAACCCTTACAATAAGGCCTAAACATGGGGAGAACCCATGGGCCGACAACCCCAAAAACCCGTTACAAAACCCTAGAGGACCCCTTACCGTGTCCACATAGCCTGCAAAAATAGGTGAGATCCGCAATCTCAGCTTCGCCTCGGCGCTCCTTCTTCGACCAACGTGTTGAAGTCCAAAAGTGGGCCAAAACTGACCAAAGTTTCCCCAAAACTTGGTTGAGAGCCAACATAGTTTTAAGTAAACATACCTTTGAAACCTTGATTTGGAGTGTTTCCTTCTGATTGACCGTTCTTCTAATGTATTTATGAAATTTTGACCCTTCTAAGTCTGACATTTGATCTTGTAGTACTCTGATATGTCTTCTCTACAATGCCACAGGCTTGACGAAAATTTGATGTTCCATAACTTTTTGAAACCTTGTTGATATTAGGAATGTTTTGGAGAATGAACTTGTACAGAATGCCACATGTCCAATATTTGATGCCTGATTTTGAAAATTGTTCCTAAAATACTAAGGAGTGTCCTATTTCAAATGAAATTGGTCTCACTGAATTTGGATCCTTGTTGAAGAAGATATGCCATTTTTACTCGAAATAATTGTTTGAGAATAGTAATAGGACTAGTAAAAAACCCTATATTCCACACAGTGTATCTCCAAAAGTATAATGACTCGGAAGCTGAAATTCATACCACAAGTATCATGATATGTCTTCTAAACTAACTCCAGGTTTCGATGACTGAATCATACTAGAAAAAAATGTTATATCAAAACTCCCAATATGACTCGTTTAAAGCTGAATTCAGGATGATTAAAAAACCCTATTATCACTGGTTTTGTTCCAGCCAACAACATGCATCATGATCAAGATTAGGGGGGAGAATTCAAGAGAAATAATCCTGCAAATATCCCACATCAAGGAGGCGAAGATTTTAATCAGGCGCCAAGAGAATCACATCAAAAAAATCAAGCCCTAAGGGTCCAATACCCATTCCCAGACTCGGGTGCTTATCGAGAGCATAAAAGGTGCTAAGCTCATCTAGATCAAGTTCAAACCCTTTCCCGGATGGAACTTTACCATGTAACTAAGGTTAATGAGCAAGTGTGGGCCAAGATGCGGGACTGACCATTCAACGACTGCAAGTGAGCTTGATCAACGGTGGATGATGCATGTCGCATCAGAAAGGCATCCGAGAGGTTAACGGGGCATCGAGGTGCGATAACGGTTTTAGTTTTCTACATGTCAAAGATAAAAAAAAATTGCATGGTAAAGCACGGTAAAGGAAACCACTCCCTTGGGGTCACAAAAATCATATTTCGATCCTGTCTGGATTTCACATTATCCAAATCATTGTCAACTTGATCAACCACATAATGCCACTTGGAGTTAGCAAAGCAATCCATTGGGACATAAAGAGAAGTAATGAAGACCTGGCAAGACAATGACTCACCCTCTCAAATCTGTCAGAAATACCCACCTGTAAGGCAAGGACCCGATAACACTCAAGTTGTGATAGCAACCTAGAGTACTTATATGATTGGAACTTGAGGGACACATCAACACCTACGTGTATCAATGTCAAGCGACCACATATCCACGTATTCATGCTAATGTTAGCATGACATCATTCGAGTTTCACACGTTTTTTCCAGTTTTCGAAGGGTTCAAACAATGGGAAAAAGATGCACATGTGGAAACAAAGGCACGAGGGAGAATGATTCAAGTGAGTGGGAGGATGCTCTAACAACCTGCCAAATCAGTTAGGAAAGATAGGACTCATAACAAGACATCTAGCTTACGTCTACATATTTTCACTCATTATTATCCTGATGCCTGCATTTGTCAGGAATAAGAAATCATCACCTTGACATGTACATTTGTGCGTGTCTGGGATCTTTATGAATCATACCAAGCATAAAAAATCACTACTCCTCATTAGATTTTTATGTAAACACGTGTCAATATTTTATAAGAAGAAAATCATAGGAACAACAATCCACCAATCCATGAATAGCCTGAGTCCTAAAGAGGATTTACTTGGATGACATGTGTTTTTGATGATGATCCACCTGTATTAACCCTCTTCCCAAGAGTGGGTTGTGAACCATCCTAGATACAAATGTTGGGAGAGTGTTTTCTTTATTGCAACCTGTCGAGGACATCCTTCTCTAGTATCATTAACACAATCTTAAAGTCGATAGTGCACTAGAGAAGCTTGAAGCAAAGGGTACAATGAATTGGCCCATTGTATCTGATATTATTGAGCCCTGTCAACTAGAAGGAAATGTTTAGTGCATCATCCTAATAGCCAAGGTAAAGGGCTCATGACACAATGGTGGGAATCAATTGATCCACTTAGAGGGACTTGAACGAAGGCTCAATTGGATGAGGAGAACACACTCAACAACAATATCAACAAGGCTCGTTTGGCAGTAGAGGTCAATTTCTTCTTAGTTAATTTTGGTAAAATCAGTTGGAAAGCTAGGAGTAGTTGCAAAATCAGGCGTGGTTTCAAGATTCTGACAAGCGGAATCAAAATTTCAAGAAGTGTTGTTCCGAGCAAGTGGTTTCTTCTCAAGCAAAGGTGGTTATAAATCAACAAGCATAACTCATTTTTAGGGTCAGAACTTTTGGGAATTTAAGAGTATCTTATACCCGAGTTGTTTGTTCAAAGATCCCTTCAGACACAAACCTTTTTCAGCACTGCAAGCTACAAGGGATTCATCCCCTTCATTATGCTTTAGTCTATGCTTCTTTTTGTGCATGTGTTCTTGTAAAAATCCATCCCTCTCATTCCATGGCTTCTTGTATCAAATCCCCATTAATAAAATCTTGAGCAACAAGTTTTATGACATGTACAATGTGATTGCGTGTTATTTAGCTTATGATGTTGAAGTGATTTCCTCTGAATGTCTGACCACTTCATGTCATTTTTTCATGTGTTTAATGATGTGCAGAGGGTACCTCCATGGATTTAAGTATATGAAAATGTTTTACTGTTTGATGCATATTTTAATTATCTGATATGTTTGTCAAGACTGTTGAATTCTTAATTGCTCAGCACATCATTTTGTCCATAGGATGTGAGATTCACCATAGAGCTGCCTCACATGTCTATCTTATATTTCTTCCAATCCTCCCCTTCTCAAACTTAAATCAAATTGTCTGAAGCACTTGTGGGCATATGCCTTTTTGTGTTGAATGCCTTGATATTGGTTCTGATATTGTTTGAGGGCCGAGAGTTCTATAAAAGAGAGATAAGTTTACCCAAAATTTTGCATAAATCTTGTTGTGAATCAACATGGCTTTAAGATCTATCCTAGGTCGTAGCCCCTGGGATGCCTCGACATAGTTCCATTTACAGTGTGAAACATCTCGAGGGATAAAAATCCCTATCATCCATAGGTTGTATCTTCGAAATTGTAATGAACTAGAAGCTGAAATTTGTACCACAAGTACCTTGATATGTATTATAAATAAACTCCAAGTTTTTCTGTCTGAAGTGGTCTAAAAAAAAAATTATATCTAAAATTCCCAAATGAATTTCTTGAAGAAGAAAAACCTTAGTATCAATGCTCTGATACCAAATGTAATGATCCAAATGATTAAGATATCATAACATAACAGAAGTACACACCTTGTATAGAATGTGAGCATGGAGCACAACTCCAAGATAGATAAGTTATACAATATCTCCTTAAAGAATAGGATAACCTCCTCCAAATATCCAATTACCTTCATACATCCCAATTCACATTTGAAAAAAACTCATTGCAGCCACATTGTGTGTACAAATCCCTCATGATGATAGGCTATACAATGGTAAATGTGGTCACTAGACAAACATTACATGATGGATGCAATCTAAAGATGAAGATGACATTACATTACATTCCCCCTTAATGACAACTTCAAACATCCTAGATAAGTGGCAACAATAGTTTCAAACTTTGTTGCTATCAGAGATAAGCTACTAAGTGGAACAATGTAGACAACCATCCATAAGTTGCAACCAGATCTTCAATAAGGTGAAAGGATAAGACACTTTCTATAATAAAGAACCAATGCAATGACCAACAATGACAGCATCAATATTCTAATGATGAAGTGCTAAGAAACTCAAGATAGAGAAGTAATCTACAGAACCAATATGTCGCCAAACTCTTCACACACACCGCTAAGGAACATGTGAAGCAAACCGAGAGCTAACTGCAAGAAATAAACTCCAAGAACAATGGCATGAATAATCAGAGCAAGTCCAGAATGTGCCAAATAACAATCTCTCCAAGAATACATGAATGATAACTTAAGAAGAAGTTGTATATGATCCAACATGTTGAAAGTGTCGATGATCAATTGAAGTGCTTCAATCAAGAAATTGAACATGATCTCACAATGATCATCAAGCTCAACAAGTGCTCAACTATCCAAAAACCATTTTGAGTGAAGATCTAAGCATGCCACAACATACAATCCTGTGCAAGGAAACACATTTGGAAGGAGAAATTTCCTAAGTGTGCAACCACTAGGAGAATATAATGGAAATGAGCTATAATGAGATGATGCCCAATGGGTTTCTTAATCATCGGTAAATAAAATGTGCCCAGACTTGGAATCAGAACCACGATCCACAAACACAAAGCAAACAATGCAGATCTGCAACCACGGGTGTGTTGCCCAGACTTGGAATCAAAACCACGATCCACAAACAAAAAGCAAACAATGTAGATCTGCAACCACGGGTGTGGCCGTACGCTAACGTAGATGAATCAATTTTCCTGTAATGGTCAATCCCTCTGTTGTCAATATCTAGGTTAAATAATATCTCTCTGGAAAAGAAACTCTGAAAAGAATCGCTGCAAATAAATCCTCTTTCCCACCACGCTTCAAATAGGAGAGGGATGCACGCCGCATAGCTTAGTGAGTAAAATCGCCCCCCACCTGTCAAATCAAATCGCCAAAGAGAGAAATCTGCCCTTCAATAGACGGATCGAACCTCCAAAAAGACAAATTGGCCCTTTAATAGTTAGATTGGACCTCCAAAGAGACAAAACGACCCTTCAACACTTAGATTGGCCATCATAACAAGAAAATCTACTGTGGAAATCCGCGGCCAAGAAGCCACGCACCAGAAATCGTCGTGAGGAAACATCCACGAAAGCTAGTCTTATATTCCTCAAGCAAACTCTCACACAATCTTCATCATCTAAAGGACTTCTTTCACCTCTATTATATATGAGAAAGTGAAAGGAGAACAAATCCCATGATTTATGTAGGATAAATTCTTTTTACAATATAGAGAGTTATTGAATAATAACATTACAAAATGTCATATCCATGTAATCTAAGACCACTAGGAAATCATTAACACATTCTAACATAATGTGCCTCATATGTGTTGGATCGTCATCATCGAATAAAACATGTTGATCAAGTGAAATGAACTAAGCATTGATGAGGTTAGAGTAATATGATGGGTCGTTGTCTATGGAGAATCTTGATAATAATATATGGGATCACAATCTTCAATATGTACCATGAGACATGATCTCCTTTAGTTACCCCTCACTGAGAGGGGGTAACAAAACTACACCCTCTAACTTTGCTACCAACACCTCATCCTCTATTGAACTTCTTTATACTAGCATTGCATGTTAATTTCTCCTTTACATTTTGTGCCAACCAATATGGCTTTTTGAGTGAAACTTATGAAAACTTATCTCATTTTAAATCATAACGAAAATTCTATTCACTTACCTTGAGACTAACTGATCTACATCCTTCTCATGTTCATCTTGAATTGATTTCTTGTAGAATTTCTCTTTGTAGTTATATACACTATGTTCCTTCCACCTCAACTTTTGCAACTATATGAATAACACATGTTTGTAATCTATGAACAAGAACTTCTCTCCCAACTTTACAACCATCTTGTAACTCTTTATCCTCTTTATCATTTTAAATTCACTCATACTAAATTCCACCAAATGGCAATGTTACTACAAGATTTTGGGCATTTCACCACCCAAAAAAATATCCAAAATATAACTCTCCCCTCGATGATTCATTGAAATGGTGACTATTTTTGACACTATAGAATACACGATTACAACCTCGATAACATCTCAAATAATGTCCAATATTTAGATGTTACCACATCCCAATTAATGTTGATAACTACACTCCTAAAAATGATTGAGTCTTGGAAGGAATAACGACCCAAATAATATCTCAATAACATCCTTATTAATTACCATTTTTTGGGACACTATTAAGGGCATTATTGCATCAAAATTAGTGACTCGAGAATTTTTCAAGATGTCGCAAAGTGGAGTTTGGATTGCATGTACCAAACTATCTTATCTTCATAATGCATTGCCATGTAGTCTACTTAGAATGGAAATTAAAGAAATGTCCCATAATTTGGTAAAAATATAATTTTCCTTGGTTATATTGGCTCACACACTTTTCTCTTCAAAAGACATAGCAGACATGCTATATAGGAAACATCGCATAACAACATAGTGATCAAGGAATGTGCCAACGCCAATTCAAATATCACGGATAATTGAGGACATGCCCAAAATATGGATATTCCAAGAATGTTTTAGAATGTGGACCCATTCTTCATGAAAAACCCTAGGGGAAACCTTAATCCTATAGAAGGACCTCTTTTACACTTCTTTTACACTTAATTAGAGACCTTTGGACATATAGGGTTATCACATCAAGATATCTTTGGACAATCAAGGGTTGAACTTATGATAGCATGGTTTTTTATTCTTCTTATTCATAGGCTTGCCAACTTTGCACCTTTGCTTTTACTTGCCCATTTTGTTTATGGAAGTTTGAGAGGAAGACATTCAATACCTTTTGGAAGAACATTGGAATAGATAGCGCCTTAAGAGGAATGAATGATAGGGATAATAGATTTGGAGCTATCTCATCATGAAAGGTATGGAACTCTTGTTGCTTTTCTTTCTTTTAGAGTAAAATATCCTTTCCCCTCTTTCCATATTTTCTTGTAAATGATTTGAAGTTGGTTTTATTCATTTTCTTTTATTGAATAATCAAGTAGATTAGAAAGTGTATATTTTGTCTAGTGAAACAGATTCAGGTTTTTCCATTGTAGAGTAGGGAAAATATTTTTTATTTTCTTGTGTGAAAATTTACTTGGAGCAAGTTATTCCTCCCCCTTTAGCTCAACATCAAGCTTTGATGGATATTCGAGCACATATAAGTTCTTGTATTTTCTTTTCTTCAAAACCCTAGTTTATATTATTTCTTTCTTTCTTGATACGTTGAGTAAAACCCAATTTATTTGTTGTCTATCATTAGTATGCCAATCTAATAGTGTGGGATTGAGTAGTACACACCATACCAAAATTCCTATATATAGAATGGGAACTCTATTGAGGAGGAGTTTCTATCCATTTAAATATCTTCCTTATACTAAATTTAGGCTTTCTTTGGCCTATTCTTCCTTTTTCTTGTCTATTAATGGGAGTTGGCTGATTGAGATCCACGAAATTGCAATGTTGCGACCCCATTTCTTGGTTTTTCTTTCTTCACTTAATGTTTCTCTTGTCACAAGTATGTTTTTGTTTTTTCTTGCAATTGTTCTAGTTTCCCAAGAAAATTCATGTGGTCATGTTGAAAAACCTATTAAATCCCATGTGCATCATATAATGTGACCTCAGGAACCTATCTACATCGTTCTTGTGTGGTTATGTTTCTACATGTACATTTCCCACATGGTTTCACATCTGTGGGGGTTTCCTATGTAATATTTCATTTTTAGGTTGAAAAATAAAATATTCTAGAGATTCTTCCAGATTTTTGGAGTTTTTTTTTTTTTTTTTTTAAATCCCTATTGCTTACTCTTTTCTTGTTTTTGAGTTTCATAGTTAAAGAAAGTAAGATAATTGATAAAGTTTCTTTTTTTAACTTTTGAGGAAATTTTCCTTTTAATATTTTTAATTTCAAGCATTTCTTTTCTAGAAATACAGACATAAAGACCACATATTTTACACCATATTAAGTGACAAACCTTAAATAAACTCACATAAATAGGTTAAATGTACAAGTCCCCCCACCCCTTTTTTTACACCAACATTTAGAAGGGGCCTTGGGTTTAGATTGGGGTGGTGGTTTTGAACTCCTTGACACCTATCAAATGGAAATCTAGAGTTGAATAGTTGGGTTAAAGACCATAGTAACATCCATGTGTAACCGAGAGATACTTCAAGTGTCTAATCAAAGAGGAAACCATTTGTATCAAGAACCCTAACATTTCCCTCCCATTTCCATGCATTTGACTTAGGAATCACCAAACTCAATGTTGACGACTTACACGACTCCCAACTTTTTGGAATAATTAATGTCACACGACCTAGGTTTTTAACTTTGTCCAACCCATATATACAATGTGAATTGAAATCCTTATTAGACCTCATTTAGGTTATCACCCAAGGGAATTTCTTGTGGGCTTGTGGTGAGGTGTCCTTTGGAAAACAATACTCACCCTTAATGACATCCATTTGATTTCTTCACCTTTAATGGCATACTTGAGGTTGTAAAAACCACTTTCATACCTTCACTTGTAAACACTCCCTTGTATTTAATCAATTTGGGTGGGAATACACTTGGAAGGTCCCTTATTAATATATTTGTTGGAGGGTTGATAATATATCATAGAGGTGTGTTGATTTCGTGGCTTAAAATTAAAATTGTGACTTTATCAAGAGATTAAGTGATTAATGATCCATAAGCATCATCATATGAAACTTTGGCACACATTGGCTTCAAATAATCATAGAAGTTCCCTTTGACTCTTAAGTTGACCACCTTTCTTAGTATGATTTTACCCATTCTAGATAAGAACCTAACAACACCTCATCTTTTCACATCATGGTTAGTGTTTCAACGAATGCAAACCAAGGAAAACCTTTATAAGTGAATCCCTCTATCCTTCCACTACTCACAAATGTTGGCGCCCCAATCATGGCTACTGTCATAGTAATATTTTCCTCACCCTAGGAAAACTTGCATAGAGGGCCTTTTTCCATTTCCCTATACAAACTTGAAGTCCCTTTTTTCAAACCCCAGAGCTAAAAACATGATTTTTCCACATATATGTGCCCTGCCTATATTACAACATGCATATACGTAGGTTGCACCACTACAACCTGCGTACATCAGGATTTGTGACCAAAATTAAAAAATGGTGTCGGGTTTCCATGTCACATCATGAGATCTATGATCCTTGGCCTTCCATATACTGGAAACGTTTCGACTCGACCCTTCAGTTCCACTTGAAGGATACAAATGGGCCAAATCTGAGCTATGGAAAAGAGGAGAAGAATTCAACTTTGAGAGCAATGTTACTCTGGAGAAATTATTCACTTCACATTGAGTTTGCATCCCTTTGTCCTTTAAGTATGAACACATTGTTCAACCCCCAAGCTCTTCCCTTATTGATTGATAATCTCATTGTCTCTCTTATATGAGCTTGCCTTTGGTGGAGGATTGAAGCGGTGGAGGCCTAACTAGAAGGAACTTAGTTTTATCGGTTCTAAACCATGCCGACATGGAAGTTTGTAGCTCATTCACTTCTATTGATTACATCTTAATAGAAATACTCTTTTCTCGTCCAATTCATATCTTGCGAATATTTGAATTGTTATTCCATGGGCGTATTTGTTATGAATATTGATAGATTATGCTATTGAATGTGCTAACATTATATATTATCACCATATGCTTGCGTTTCTTGGTTGTTGAGGACTAGTTGCATGTATATCGCTTTGGGTCAAGTGCTCAACGGTGGACTTCATCCAACATTTGGACGAGGTAGGCCTTTTATCTTGTCTTGCTAGCATATTTTTTATATAGCATACTTGAGATTAGAGTTGATTTCTGCATTCATTTCCGTCTATTTTGGTTTACCCCTAGCCATAGAGAGATTTTCCTCATAATAGAATTGACGACCATACTGGGGATATAATCTTCTCTTTCGGGGTTTGGAGTATTTTTGTCCTTAGATTGCTCTCGTTTATATTGAGTTTCTTGTCGTATGATTGCTTGACAACCTTTGTTCAATCTGAGTCCAAGTTTTTTAGCCTTCTCCTTATCCTGGCTGTGTTTTGACACATATACGTGGGTTTTTGCCTGACATTTGCATACATACGCGTGTTGTCCTCCTGCAAGAAGAGTATATACATGCTTTCCCCTGAACATTCGCGTACATCACCCTTTGTTTCTTGGTTGTTGGGTAGGTTTTGATGATTGCCGAGTCTTCTTGGGTCTCTGTTGTGACTGTTAAGTGTCTGTGGAATGACATGAAACCTATCTTTGGTTGAATTTTTGGCCAATGCCTTTCTCATAATATTTTTCATTTGATTGTCCTTGCATCTTGGGTTGGGTGTTTTGCTCCTTGATATCCTACTTGGTTTGTCTCTGTTTACATACAATAGAGTCTATATATCAAGTTGTTGTTCAGTCCTTTCATTTCCATTCTCTTATATTGAAAATACAAAAATATTAGGCATTTTACATTGTTGGCATTTTTATCTCTTGAGTCTTTGTCATTTATCTTAGTACATGTAAAGAAAGGTTTCATTTTGATTTAGAATTGCAGAATTGAATTGAGAATTGAATTTTGAAAAGCATATCATTTATTGGAAATTGAAGTTAGGAATTTGCATTGTATTCATATTCATTTATTTTACTTGTCGAGTCATAACATCACTAGTTTCACAACCACACCTTTTGAGTAAGAAAGGCCATTAAAAGTAATGCTATAATTTAAAATTGATTAGTAACGATTTTATCTTTCTAGGGTACACAAACTATCTTAGGATTTAGAGCCTTGGAATAGGATTTTGTGAGTAAACTTCTCCAAGGCTATTAAATCAACATATGTGTTTGACTAAGGGAGTGGAGAAATCCATTGTATAATCGGTAATATCAGGAGGCTCTGCTTACACTAGAGTTAAGCACGAGGTCGCATGAGGTTGGTTGAAGGGATATCCCCTCGATACCTTCTTAGTGTCAAATATATTTCTAGGGATCTTGTTAGTGCCCTTACCTCTGTGAGAGGTGATGCTTTCAAGGTTTCAGGCTTTGCTACTCTGCCCATACGATGGACCTGACTTACGATTGTTCGCTTGTGTATTAGTTATTCCTTGGTTTCTTAGTTGATTGAATTAAGTACCACATAGGTTACTTGTAGGGTTTATTCTGCAGGTACCCTGGGTTAGATAAGGGTCAGAAAAGACACATGATTTATGGAGGATTACCTCTCCGAGGGAATCTGATCGACTGGTTGTTAAGCCCACAAGGGCCCTTATAACTGATTATGTTACCTCTGATCTTTAGCAGAGGATTCTCAGGCCCCTCTTGGGAGAGGCATACCTACTTTAGAGAGGGAGGTCCCTTTCATCCACTTTATTCTATTTGTGTGCATATTGGCCTTTTGATTATTTTTAGTGTGATCTTTGATTATTCATAGACCTTTGAGATTTTATACCATTGCTTAGGTTGTCATTATCATGGATATTGGAGTTCCCGTGGCTCCCTCCTTTACCGCTACNCCCCCCCCCACAACATTCACTCATTTCATGGGGACGAATTCGTCCACTTTTCATAATAGTATGAAGAATTATGACACTCAGTCCATGCCTTGGGTCTCTAATCATCCTATTGATATGCCAAACATGCCTTCACCCTTTCCATCCTATCCCTGGCCCACTTATATGAATCCTAGTTTTGGATCTGGGGGCACCATGGCCCCACTGCCTACATCTTCATTCGATAGGAGTCATGTCCCTCAACCAACTCTCACTGTGGGGGGTTGGAATATCTCCTCTTACGTATCCAGTCCTAGCTATGCTTTTTTAGGAGCCAATACTCAAATTGGTGGTTATTTTACTTATTACACCCCATCCATGTATCCTTTGTCAGCCATGCCAGTTCCTATGAACACTTTTCCCATGGCGGGTCCACATATGTCCTCTGGTATTTCATACAGAGGGAACCATTTTTATGGTACATGCTACCCTCTTCATGGAACCCCTTCACATGGGGGAAACATATATCCTCACTTGAATAATCCTTATCATACTTTTGTCTCTTCGCAGACATCTGCTTTAGTGATGATGCCTATAAAAACCTCTATGGATCAATTAGGCAGAGGATACTACCTTTCCAGACAGGGACAGGGTGTAAACCAGGATCCTTCTTGGCCTGCAATGTCTCAAAACCATTCTTTCCCGGGACCTTGGTCTAAAATTCCACAACTCACCACCACCGCTAGTCTAGTCACTGCTAGCCATACTGGAGCTCCATCACCAACCACTGCTAGTCATGCTGGGGGCATAACTCTAGTCACCATGAGTCATATCGACATCACATATCCAACCTCTGTACATCATGTGGGAGATGAACCTCCATCCTCTGCTAGTCACACTGAGAGCATGTCGCCAACCATTGTAAATGGCGTTGGGGACATTCATATGATTGGAAAGTCTATACATGTCAGATGTAAGCCCAAGTTCCTTTGCAGAAATTGCGAAGGAGATCACCTTACTTGTTTGTGTCCTGCTACTGTTGGGATATCGGAAGAGTGGTTCTCACCTTGGGGCCCTTCAGGTTCTGTGTCATCTGTGGTTTCCCCACACTCCATTTCTCCTTTTATTGACACGACAGTCATTTCAATGCAATCGTCACCTGACCACACTCCCATTTTTGAGGGTGATGCATCTCCCGGATTTTTTTCCACACATCCTATTCAACCAACGATTGAAGAAATGGTCGTACCGATGCAATCTCTGGTCAATCCAAATCTTCTTTTGGAGGGTGATGCATCCTTCAACCATGTCATTAGCATTTGTAGTACTACACCTTCTGAATAAGAGAGAGTTTTACTCTCCTCGAGTACTCTCCCTCCAAGTTCTGGAGAGGTTCCCTTTGACTGGGATGGTCTTGTGGGGTATCCAATGCCTCCTCCTATGTCCTTTCAAGTAAGAGACGTTATTCAATATATCATGGAGAATGTAACCTCCACTAACACTTTATCCTACTCGACTTGAGAGCTTTGGGTTTTCCCAATCTTGTGTCAGTTATTCGTAAAATGTTGACCTTTCACAAAAATCCTGTGCGGGAGCCTTGGCCTCCCCCATGACATGTCACCTAGAAACCTCTCAACGAGTCTGATTTAAGCTCTTTTCCGACTCATCTAAAAAGAGAAAATATTTCCAAGTGAATTTGTCTCTTTCACACTCGTTAATTGGATTTGAAAGATCGTGAGTCTTAGTTAATTTCTTTTCTAAATCATTTTCAAAAAGCGAAAAGATTTCCGAGTGAACTTGTCTCTTTCACACTCGTAAATTGGATTTGAAAGAATGTCTATTTGGTGCAAGTTTATCCCTTTTTCAAACCAAGTAGACTAAGATTACGAAAAATTAAATTTTTTTGGTGTTAAGTTGTGATTGCATATCATGCTCTTGCTTGCAGTATTGAACCTATTGTCGATTCTCTCTTTGCGTTATAAACTGTTTACCTCAACAGTTTTGCATACTCAACCAAGCAAAGCCTTGTTTATATCCTTCGCAGCTTGACACCCTATACCCAAAAGGGAACATTCCCTTGAGTGTCCATCTCCCGCATGCACCTCCTTGCATTGAGCATAGGTATGTTCCACTACTGAAACTAGTTTTGCTTACTTGTGACACTCGTTTCCTCCTTTGTATCATAGCATTTATTTTACTATGAAAAACTAAAAAATTACGGGCGGGAATGGAGTATTATCTTATATTGGCAACAGTCGTTTCGCCTTTGAACAAAGCACAAAATTTTTAAGTCCACTTGTCATCATAATTTTGGGTTTATCATGACCTTAGGAAGTTGAGCTCATTACATAGAGTTTACTCCTTCGACTGGTTACTCTTCCAGTCCCTATGGAGAGTTTTATTGATGCCTACTACATATTAAGGTTTCATCATCGAGTATGTGCTACCAGAGTCTTCCATATATGTCATTCTCTTGTTCAAAGGATGTCTATCAACCTGCATCGACCATTCCTCAGAACTCTTGACTTTGCATGTCGGCCATACCCTTAGTCTATCTCAGAATCACGTGAAGCTGTATTCCTATTGCACACCCTGGTCCTACTTTCCTCATTGGTAGATAAACTTGAACCCAAGAGTCAACATTTCATCATTGGTCATTGACTAGGTAGTTTCCCTTGTGTTTGACAATAAGACATCTATTCACACGTTGGGATTCATGTAGTGTCTTGGATGCCATTAAACCTATTGGTGGTTTCCTCACCTTTATCAACAATTTTCCTCATTGGCTTCTATTCAAAGGGTCTTTTTCGTGTACCGCTTGCACCTGGTACACGCAAAAGATGCACACAATCGTTGGTTCGTGAACATGTTCTTTGTCTATTTTCCTCAAAATCATCAAGATCCTGGTTTGTACCTCGTGTTGAATGATGAGAGATGCCTTAATGCTCTCCTTTTAGTGGGTCTCCTTCCATTGACTTCAGCTCATCTATTCTGGAGATGAGACCTAGAGTCCTGTGAGTACCTAGAGGCTTGCAATCATTAGTGGCAGGTTCTCTCGCCATCGACAGTTGGGAATACATCAATGTCTCTTGATCGATGGATTATTCAAGTGTTTGACCCCGACTCCTTTATTCACACTTGTTGTTGGATTACTAAGAGGGGGGGTGAGTTAGTAATAGAGAAATGCAATCCTTTTCTAACCACAATATGCAAGTGTTATATCAATGTAGCATTATCATCCAGTAATTGCAGAGTAAATAAACAATGAACAAATGAGCAATCATACACATACACAGTACACCAATGTTTTTATGTGGAAACCCAAAGCGGGAGAAAACCACATAATGCTTTTTCTTATATGTCTTTAAGAATTACATTCATTGGAAGCACCAACTTCCTTTGTTT
>ML799850.1:91745-105995 GCA_009831015.1 Picea engelmannii | reverse complement strand
TTTATTATTTAAATAATTTCTTCTTTGCAAACACTTTGACTACTTTGACCTTTTGGGGCTTCTAGATGACTCATGAGGGTTCTCCAACTTCACATGGCCATAACTCTCTAATCGTGAGGAGTTATGTGACATTCCACATACCAACAGAAATGTCATGACATGTACTGTCCATATAGAATAGTCTTACCTACAAATATATCAAAACTCATACCATTATCCATAAAACAAACTTGGGTCCATTACCCAAACCTTTGTGCTACCGGAATTCGATACTAGACTTTCTTCAAAGGTTGACATCAATGAAAACCAACCCAATTAATAAAAAATGTCCCCCTTTGGCATTGATGGAAACACTTTGATACAATACTGAATTCATATCACTCATGCTCCCTCATGAAGTCATCAATGGAAAAGGTATCTTTCCATCCGAGGCTGCTCCCCCTAACTGAACTCTTTCTAAAACTGATCTCCCTACCTGAAATGCCTTCTTTATGGTGCTTCCTCGTGTACATCTGAGACACATAAGATAAGCATTAAAAAGAATTCATTTTGGAGTATAAATTACTCCAAGTCTCTGGCGAATATACTCAAAGGCTTCTCGTGGAAGCGGTTTTGTAAAGATTTCTGCCACTTTTTCTTTTGTGCCCACATATTCAACTCTGATTTTATTCTCTGCAACCTGTTCCCATAGAAAGTGATATATGATTGGAATGTGCTTTGTATTGGAGTGCATCACCGGGTTCTTTGAGATACTGATGGCACTTGTATTATCACAATAGATTGGAATGGGCTTATCATATTCAACCTGTATATCTGTCAGAGTTTGTTTCATCCATAGAACCTATGTACAACATGCTATTGCTGCAATATACTCTGCCTCGACTATAGATAATGATATTGATGATTTTTTCTTGCTTAGCCACGATACTAAACACTCACCCAAGTAGAATGCTACTCCACTGGTGCTTCATCGGTCATCAATGCAAACTGCCCAATCCTCATTTGTGTAGGCAATAAGTGTAGATCCTTTACCTTTGGATACCATAATCCAAACAATTTTATTCCTTTGAGATAACTGAAAATCCTCTTCACTGCTAATACATGTGATTCCTTTGGTGTTGATTGAAATCGTGCCACCTGTCCAACTACCTGCATTACATTTGGTCTAGATGTTGTCACATATAGAAAGTTGCCAATCATCGACATGTATTTCCTCTGGTTTGTAGACATTGAATCATCATATTTTCTCAACTTGCAACTGGTTTTCATAGGAGTGGTAACTGGTTTGAAATCTTCCATTCCAAACCTCTTTAACATTTCTATGATATATTTAGTTTGAGAAATAAAAATTCCTTGGTTTCTTTAACGCATATGAAGACCCAGAAAGAAGGATAGTTCTCCAAGTAATGACATTTCAAATTCATTCTGCATATCCTTTGAAATTTTTTGGCTTAACCTGTCATCATTGCTTCCAAAAATAATATCATCAACATAAAATTCAATGAATAAAATACTATCTTGAGTTACCTTGATGTAGAGGTTGTTGTCTGCACTTCCTTTTCTGAACCCCGCTTGCTGTAGATATTTATCTAGTCTAGAGTACCATGCTCTAGGAGCCTATTTTAGACCATACAAGGCCTTCTTCAATTTACACACATAATCCGCGTTCTTTGACAGCTAAAATCCTTCTAGTTGTTCAATGTAGACTTCTTCTTCAAGTTCCCCATTCAGAAAATTTGATTTCATGTCCATATGCTACACTTTAATATTCTTGGTGCATGCATAAGCTAGGAGGAATATGATTACTTCCATTCTGGCAACTGGAGCAAATTTCTCTTCAAAATCGATTCCTTAAACCTGTGCGTATCCTTTACATACCAATGTAGTTTTGTTCCTTGTAACGTGTCCATCTTCATTCAATTTATTTTTGAATACCCACTTTGTGCCAATCACATTCTTATTCTTTGGTCTTGGAACCAATTCCCAAGTGTCATTCTTCTCTATTTGATCCAATTCTTCATCCACGGCCTTATTCCAAAATTCATCCTTGTTGGCCTCTTCAAAACTGTTTGGTTCAATCGTAGATGAGAGTGATAGGTGTGTTTGTTTTGGTGAAACGATTCTTCTTCTAGTTTCAACTCTTGCATCTTTGTTTCTGATCATCTGATCTAAAGGATGATTCTTCTATACTCATTTTCTAGGTGTCTTTGGAGGCACTTGCTGAACTTGATATTCTAATTATGTCTAATCCTTTTCATCTTCCCCTTCTATTTCTTCTTCATCTTCTGCTTTTTCTTCATAAAGCTGTTCCATTGATTCATTTTATTCTTCCTTTAATTCTCGTCCAGCTGTTTCATCAATTGTTACATTGATTCTTTCCACAAATTTGTTCAACCTCAGATTGTAACACTTGTATTCTTTCCTTGTACTTGAGTAACCAACAAGTACTCCTTTTTCCACACAAGAGTCAAACTTTCCCATTTTGCCATCTTCTATTTTGATGTAGCATTTGCTTCCAAATACTCTGAAGTGCTTCACATTTGTTGGTTTTCCTTTCCATAGCTCGTAGGGAGTTTTGCCAGTGTTGTTTCTCAGCATTACTCATTTTTGAATGTGAACTGTTGTATGAACTGCATGTGTCCAAAAGATATCTGTCAATTTGGAATCGATTAACAATGTTCGAGCCATTTCCTGTATTATCCTATTCTTTCTTTCAATGACTCCATTCTGTTGAGGTGTCCTAGCAATGGAGAATTTCATTTTTATTCCATGCCTATTGCAGTAGTCTGTAAATTCCTTTGAAGTGAACTCTCCTCCATTATTAGATCTCAAACATTTGATTTTTGAATCCATTTCATTTTCAACCATTTCCTTATAGACCTTGAAGTTTTCAAAAGCTTCTAACTTATTCCCGAGAAAGAAAACTGCAATCATTCTTGTATAATCATCAACTAATAACATAAAATATTTATCACCTTTTAAACCCTTTGTTGTAGTTGGTCCAACTAGATCAGTATGTACAATTTCCAGTGGTCTTGTCCTTGAATATTCTTTTGATTTAAACCTGGTCTTTGTTTGCTTTCCTTGTTGACAATGCTTGCATAAAGTGTTGGTTGGTTTTGTAATCTGGTGCATTTCTCTAACTTCTTCCTTTTTGCTGACTTTTACAAGGTTATCAAAGTGTATGTGACCCATTCTTATGTGCCATAGCAAACTTTCATCTTCCTTTCCTATACAACACTTTTCATTTCCAATTTCACTTAGTACATATATGTTGCTTGAAGTTCTTGCAGTTGTTGCAATCAATTTTCCTGAACCTTCTTTTCTTATCTTGCAATTTTGTGAATCTAAAGTAACTTTATGACCTTGGTCACACATTTGACTCACACTTAGAATATTATGTTTCATTTCTTCTACTAGTAGAACATTTTCTGTCTTGGTATTCTTGTTTCCAATTTTGACTTTTTCTTTTCCAATGATTTTAGTTGAATCATCATTTCCGAAAGAGACTGATCCATATCTTTCCTTTCTTAATGTAAGAAACTTGTCTTTATCACCTTTCATGTGTTTTGAACAACCACTGTCAACATACCAACCACGTTTCTTTTGCTTAGCTTGTAGAGCGAGTGTGCATTCTTCATTTCTATACTGATTTTGCTTTCTTATCCATGTTCTCTTCTGAGGTTCTTGTCTGTGACTGTTGTTGTTCTTTTTTGGTTCTCTAGGAGAAAATGTCATTCTACAATATTTGGCCATGTGTCCAAAGTTATTAAACTTGTAGCATTCCACTTCAGTGCTCAATGATTCAAACCTGTTGTAACTTCTTCTCTGTGTTTCACCGGGCTTTCTTGGACAACCCCTTTGTGTATGACTTTCAAAGTTGTTTATGTTCCTGCTGCTAGCTCCACAATTCATATATTTATGTCCAAAATTATTACATGCATAACATAAACCAAAAAAGATAGTTTGATACTGGGGAGTTGAAGATATTCTTAAAGGATTTTCTCTTTTGAATCCTTCTTCTTCCTGAGGCATATCTGTTGGTTGTTGATTATGAAATTTGAATCTTCTCGGTGGAGAAGTGTCCCTGTAATATTCCTTGTAGATATTCCTATCCTCTTTGATTGTTTCTGCATATATTTTTGGATATCTTTCTTATTTTAGGGTTAACCCACTTATAACCATTTGTCCACTTAACTTAACTACTTTCCATAATTAGTAAGTTCTCCATTAACTTTATTATTTAAATAATTTCTTTTGCATCCTCTTTGACTTATAGTACACTCATCACTTCACTTTATTATTTAAATAATTTATTCTTCGCAAACACTTTGACTACTTTGACCTTTTGGGGCTTCTAGATGACTCATGAGGGTTCTCCAACTTCACATGGCCATAACTCTCTAACTGTGAGGAGTTATGTGACATTCCACATACCACTGGAAATTGCATGACATGTACTATCCATATAGAATAGTATTACCTGGAAATATATCTAAAATCATGACATGTACTATCCATATAGAATAGTATTACCTGCAAAGTATTACATGTACTATCCATATTGAAAGGCTTCCCGTGGAAGCGGTTTTGTAAAGATGTCTGCCACTTTTTATTTTGTGCCCACATATTCAACTCTGATTTTATTCTCTACAACTCGTTCCCATAGAAAGTGATATATGATTGGAATGTGCTTCGTATTGGATTGCATCACCAGGTTCTTTGAGATACTGATGGAGCTTGTATTATCACAATAGATTGGAATGGGCTTATCATATTCAACCTGTATATATGTTAGAGATTGTTTCATCCATAGAACCTGTGTACACCATGTTGATGCTGCAATATACTCTGCCTCGACTGTAGATAATGAAACTGATGATTGTTTCTTGCTTAGCCATGATACTAAACACTCACCCAAGTAGAACGCTGTTCCACTGGTGCTTCGTCGATCATCAATGAAACCTGCCCAATCCTCATCTATGTAGGAAATAAGTGATAGATCCTTTCCCTTTGGATACCATAATCCAAACTCTTCTATTCCTTTGAGATATCTGAAAATCCTCTTTACTGCTAATACATGTGATTCCTTTGGTGCTGATTGAAATCGTGCCACATGTCCAACTGCCTGCATTACATCTGGTCTAAATGTTGTCACATATAGTAAGATGCCAATCATCGACCTGTATTGCCTCTGGTCTGTAGACTTTGAATCATCATATTTTCTCAACTTGCAACTGGTTTTCATAGGAGTGGTAACTGATTTGAAATCTTCCATTCCGAACCTCTTTAACATTTCTCTGATATATTTAGTTTGAGAAATAAAAATTCCTTGGTTTCTTTGACGTATCTGAAGACCCAGAAAGAAGGATATTTCTCTGAGTAATGACATTTCAAATTCATTCTGCACATCCTTTGAAAATTTCTAGCTTAACCTGTCATCATTACTTCCAAAAATAATATCATCAACATAAACTTCAATTAATAAAATACTATCTTGAGTTACCTTGATGTAGAGGTTGTTGTCTGCACTTCGTTTTCTGAAACCTGCCCGCTGTAGATATTTATCCAGTCTAGAGTACCATGCTCTAGGATCCTATTTTAGACCATACAAGGCCTTATTCAATTTACATACATAACCTGCGTTCTCTAGCAACTGAAATCCTTCTGGTTGTTCAATGTAGAATTCTTCTTCAAGTTCCCCATTTAGAAAAGTTGATTTCACGTCCATCTGCTACACTTTAATATTCTTGGTGCATGCATAAGCTAGGAGCAATCTGATTACTTCCATTCTGGTAGCTGGAGAAAATTTCTCTTCAAAGTCAATTCCTTCAACCTGTGTGTATCCTTTACATACCAATGTAGTTTTGTTCCTTGTAACGTGTTCATCTTCATTCAATTTATTTTTGAATACCCACTTTGTGCCAATCTCATTCTTATTCTTTGGTCTTGGAACCAAAGAATTCCCAAGTGTCATTCTTCTCTATTTGATCCAATTCTTCATCCATGGCCTTATTCCAAAATTCATCCTTCTTGGCCTCTTCAAAACTGTTTGGTTCAATCATAGATGAGAGTGATAGGTGTGTTTATTTTGGTGAACAAATTCTTCTTCTAGTCTCAACTCTTGCATCTTTGTTTCCAATAATTTGATTTGAAGGATGATTCTTCTGTACTTGTTTTCTAGGTGTATTTGGAGGCACTTTTTGAACTTGATATTCTACTTATGTTTGATCCTCTTCATATTTCCCTTCTACTTCTTCTTCATCTTCTGCTTTTTCTTCATAAAGCTGTTCCATTGATTCATTTTCTTCTTCCTTTAATTTTCGTCCAACTATTTCATCAATTGTTACATTGATTCTTTCCACAAATTTGTTCAACCTCAGATTGTAACACTTGTATGCTTTCCTTGTACTTGAGTAACCAACAAGCACTCCTTTGTTCACACGAGAGTCAAAATTTCCCACTCTGCCATCTTCTCTTTTGATGTAGCATTTGCTTCCAAATACTCTGAAGTGCTTCACATTTGTTGGTCTTCCTTTCCATAGCTCGTAGGGAGTTTTGTCAGTGTTGTTTATTAGCATTACTCAATTTTGAATGTGAACCGTTGTATGCACTGCATGTGTCCAAAAGATATCTATCAATTTGGAATCCGTTAACATTGTTCGAGCCATTTCCTGTATTATCCTAGTATTTCTTTCAACAACTCCATTCTGTTGAGGTGTCCTAGCAATGGAGAATTGAATTTTTATTCCATGCCTGTTGCAGTAGTCCATAAATTCCTTTGAAGTGAACTCTCCTCCATTATCAGATCTCAAACATTTGATTTTTGAATCTATTTCATTTTCAATCATTTCCTTGTAGACCTTGAAGTTTTCAAAAGATTCTAACTTATTCGTGAGAAAGAAAACTGCAGTGATTATTGTATAATCATCAACTAATAACATAAAGTATTTCTCACCTTTTAAACCCTTTGTTTTAGTTGGTCCAACTAGATCAGTATGTACAATTTCCAGTGGTCTTGTCGTTGAATATTCTTTTGAATTAAACCTGGTCTTTGTTTGCTTTCCTTGTTGACAATGATTGCATATAGTGTTGGTTGGTTTTGTAATCTGGGGCATTTATCTAACTGCTTCCTTTTTGTTGACTCTGACAAGGTTATCAAAGTGTATGTGACCCATTCTTATGTGCCATAGCCAAATCTTCCTTTCCTAGACAACACTTTTCATTTCCAATTTCACTTAGTGCATATATGTTGCTTGAAGTTCTTGCAACTATTGCAATCAATTTTCCTGAACTTTCTCTTCTTATCTCGCACTTTTGTGAATCGAAAGTAACTTTATGACCTTGGTCACACATTTGACTCACACTTAGAATATTATGTTTCATATCTTCTACTAGTAGAACATTTTTTTCCTTGGTATTCTTATTTCCAATTCTGACTTTTCCTTTTCCAATGATTTTAGTTGAATCATCATTCCGAAGGAGAATGATCCATATTTTTCCTTTCTTAATGTAAGAAACCTGTCTTTATCACCTGTCATGTGTTTTGAACAACCACTTTCAACATACCAACCACATTTCTTCTACTTAGCTTGTAGAGTGAGTGTGCATTCTTCATTTCTATACTGATTTTTATTTCTCATCCATGTTCTCTTCTGAGGTTCTTGTCTGTGGCTGTTGTTGTTCTTTTGTGGTTATCTAGGAGGAAATGCCATTCTACAATCTTTGATCATGTGTCCAAAGTTATTAAACTTGTAGCATTCCACTTCAGTGCTCAATGATTCAAACCTGTTGTAACTTCTTCTTTGTGTTTCACTAGGCTTTCTTGGATAACCCTTTTGTGTATGACTTTAAAAGTTGTTTATGTTCCTGCTGTTAGCTTTGCAATTCATAGATTTATGTCCAAAATTATTACATGCATAACATAAACCAAAAAATATAGTTTGATACCTGGGAGTTGAAGATATTTTGAAAGGAGTTTCTCTTTTGAATCCTTCTTCTTCCCGAAGCATATCTGTCATTTGTTGATTCTGAAATCTAAATCTTCTCGGTGGAGGAGTGTCCCTGTAATATTCCTTGTAGATATTCCTATCCTCTTTGATTGATTCTGCATATATTTTTGGATATCTTTCTTGTTATGTTGTTTTGGAGATTGATCCCTTTTCTGTCTGATTGTATCCAAGTTCGGACTTGTCTTGATGATGTTTTTGACTGTTGATAATGTCATCCAAAACTTTTGAGCTGTTCTACATATTTTTCTTTTGAATATCCTTTCTTAATGTGACAATATTTGCTTCCAAATTTCCAATGATCTTGTCTCTTTATTCTAGCTGTTCTTTGAATGTTTCTTCAATTCTTTTATCTTCTTCTATTTGAACCTTCAAATTTGTGATCATTTGTTCTAGTTCACGAGTGTCTTCTTTCTTGTCTAGTTCTGCTTGTAGCTTCTTGCTTTTCTTATTTTCTCTTCTTATAACTTCTATGGCACTCAACAATTCTTCTCAGTAGTCAACTTCTACCTCTTCATATTCTTCTTCGGCCTCTTCATATTCTTCTTCGGTGTCTTCTTTGTTAGAGTCTTATACTGCCATGAATATAACTCTTTCTGTCTCACTGTCACTGACTTCATCTTCATCTGATGATGAGATGTCTTCTTTGGTGCATAAGCTTGAAAACTTTCTTTGTGGTTCTTTTTTCTTTATATGTCTGTTTTCTATTTGAGTAATCTTCATCATTCCTCTTATTTTTCTTATGAGGAAATTCGTTAGCAAAATGACCAATACCATCACAATTATAACAAATCAAAGGAAGCTTACCTCTATATTTGATGTTGGTTCCCTTGTTCAATCTTCTGAAAAAGTTGGCCACTTCTTCATCATCTTCCGAGATGTCACTATTGCTGCTATGTTCTTTTTCCTTTTTATTTGACCTTTTGGATTCTTTGAAAACTACTTCTTTTATATCTAGATTGTCCTGTTCAGTTCTCATTTCATATGATGTGAAGATTCCATATAGTTCGTCCATGCTTATTGATTCTAGATCTACTCTTGCTTCTAGTGCTAATATATTAGGGTCAAGTCTCATAGGAAGAGATCTTAGTACCTTTTGAACAATTACAGATTCTTTGATTTCTTCTCCCAATCCTATGATTGCATTTACTATTTCACCAACTCGTAAGAAGTAAGATGGAATATTCTCATCTTCCTTCATCTTTAGTTGTTCGAACTGACCTCTATAAGTTTGAAGCTTTGCTTCTTTGACTTTTGAATCTCCATAAATATTTTGAAGTTTGTCCCAAATGTATTTAGCGGATTTAAAATGTATAACTTTGGTGAATACCAATTCACAAAGACCATTCAGAAGTTCATTTGTGGCTTTGGAATTATTTTGACTGAGTTTTATTGCTCTTTCATTTTTCGGCAGAACTGCTGGTTCTTTGTATCCATCTACAACTGATTGCCAAATTTCAAATCCCTGTGCCTGTAAATATGTTTTCATCCTTCTGCTCCAAAATGCATACTTCTGCTCGTCAAACTATGGTATTCCATTTTTATACGTGTTGCTGCTATCCATGATCTACCTTTCAGTGGTTAAACTGATTTCTAGAGGAACCTGCTCTGATACCAATTATTGGATTACTGAGAGGGGGGGTGAATCAGTAATAGAGAAATCCAATCCTTTTCTAGCCACAATATGCAAGTGTTATATCAATGTAGCATTATCATCCAATAATTGTAGAGTAAATAAACACTGAACAAATGAGCAATCATACACATACATAGTACACCAGTGTTTTTACATGAAAATCCAAAGAGAGAGAAAACCACATAATTCTTTTTCTTATATGTCTTTAAGAATTACATTCATTGGAAGCACCAACTTCCTTTGTTTTATAGCTACAACTGGAAGGAGGCTCCAACCCCCTAGTTTCTCAGGCTACAACTTGAGGGAATCTCCAACTCCCCAATTCTTTGGCTACAACCAGAAGGAGGTTACAACCCCCCTATGTTCTCTGGCTACAACCGGAAGGTGGCTACAACCACCGTTCCTTTCCTCATCCAACAACCCTAAAATAAAAGTAGAATGATGGAACCACTCTCACACTATCATTGTGAGATATACTATTGTAAACCTACACCAATCAACCTGTACCATAAACAAGTGCATCAACCATGCACCAACCTGTACCAAACAACCTGTAATCATCCTGTACCATAAACAAGTGCATCAACCATGCACCAATCTGTACCTCAACCTGTACCATCAATGAATGCATCAACCATGCACCAAATATGTACCAATCATGCATCAAATACACATAAACTATGACTCATCAAGATGTACCAACATCATCAAATATACACCTCATGTATGTGCCAACTCATCAACTACTTATCTCAACCATGTACCCAACATGTATCTCAACTGTAGAAACTGAATATGTCACTGAGAAATCTGTTACTGTATACTCATCAACCAATTTGATCTAATCACATATACCTCAAACATTATACCACAAGTCTGTACCTCAAACCATGTGCTAGAACCTCATTGTTATACAACCTCTATCTATACCAATAACTTCAGCAACATACCTTAACCAAAATCCCTCAAACATGAACCGATATTAAAATTCAGTAGATCTGCCTTAGATAAACTCTAAAACAAGCCATAAACTCCCAATAGGGCATCCAACATATTTACAAGGAAAACCCTCAACTTGATTCATAAATTCAACACTACACATATGAAAACCATACCTTTTTTTTCTTGTAGGGTTCTGCTGCCTTAGTTTTTCTGCTGCACTTTTTCTGTCGCGGTTTTTCTACCGCACTTTTCCTTTCGTGATTTTCCTTCCGCACTTTTTTTGCCGGACTTTTCCTGCCACGATTTTCCTACTGCACTTTTCCTGCCATGATTTTCTTGCCGCACTTTTTCTGTCGCACTTTTCTCTATCAATAATACCTTCCCAAATAATCTTTCACAAAATAGATATTCAATGATATTCAATGGGTGATCAAATGAGAGACCTTTTCCTCTTATTTATACTTTCTTGTAGCATCCCCAAAGGGTTACCTTTTAACCATCTTAACCCACGTTCCTTATTTTAGGGTTAACCCACTTATAACCACTTGTCCACTTAACTTAACCACTTTCCATAATTAGTAAGTTCTCCATTGACTTTATTATTTAAATAATTTCTTCTTTGCAAACACCTTGACTACTTTGACCGTTTGGGGCTTCTAGATGACTCATGAGGGTTCTCCAACTTCACATGGCCATAACTCTCTAACTGTGAGCAGTTATGTGACATTCCACATACCACTAGAAATGACATGACATGTACTATCCATATAGAATAGTCTTACCTACAAATATATCTAAACTCGTACCATTATCCATCAAAGAAACTTGGGTCCATTACCCAAACCTTTGTGCTACTGGAATTTGCTACCAGACTTTCTTCAAGGGTTGACATCAATGCAAACTAACCCAATTAATACCCACTCGTAATAATGTACTTGGTTCCTTGATACCTACTTTCATCATCGATAGGTTGTCTTGCATTTGTTAATGGTATACCTCAATGACTAATAATCAAACAAAGTCTCATTGTGTTCGACCTCAACTCCTTTATTCGCACGATGTATACTTGCACCTTTGGTGGATTGTGTAGAAGACTTGAAGACATCAGTTCATAGTCACACTTTTCTGAGCTGTTGCTACCTTTCATTGGACCAATGCCTATGTGACTTCAGTGATCATGGGAGATCAAATTGTACTCCATTATATGCATATATCTTCAGATTGATTTTGAGACTGGTTTTACTAGGCCTTGTTCGTGACTATGACAGCCTTTGGCATGTAGCCACCTTTGTATTTCCTATTCATGGCCATGGACAATTGTTTGGTATATTTCACATGGATCTGCAGTGTAATTCAAATTGGCAGCCATGTATGCAAAGTCAGTACATATTGTAATGAGCAACTAGTTCTTCCAGCTGGGTCCCCATTACTCCACTTCTGGGTTTTATAATGTATTTCAACCATCATAGATACTCCTATGACGTCACACATTAGGGGGCATGTGTTATAGAAATATTTTCCTCACCCTAGGAAAACTTGCACAGAGGGCATTTTCCCATTTCCCTATGCAGACTTGAAGTCCCTTTTTACAAATCCCAGAGCTAAAAACATGATTTTTCCACATATATGCACCCTGCCTATATTACATCATGCGTATATGTAGGTTGCACCACTACAGCTCATGTACATTGAGTTTTTTGCCCAAAATAAAAAAATGGCGTCGGGTTTCCATGTCATGTCATGAGATCTATGATCCTTGGCATTCCATATACTGGAAACGTTCTGAATCGACCCTTCAGTTACACTTGAAGGCTACAAATGGGCCAAATACAAGATATGGAAAAGAGGAGAAGAATTCAACTTTGAGAGCAAAGTTACTCTGGAGATATTATTCACTTCACATTAAGTCTACATCCCTTTGTCCTTTAAGTCTGAACACATTGTTCAACCCCCGAGCTCTTCCCTTATTTATTGAGAACCTCATTGTCTCTCTTATATGAGCTTTCCTTTGTTGGAGGATTGAAGTAGTGGAGGCCCAGCTGGAAGGAAATTAGTTTCTTAGTTCCAAACCATGCCAACATAGAAGTTTGTAACTCATTCACTTCCACTGATTACATCTTAATAGAAATACTCTTTTCTTTTCCAATTAATATCTTGCGAATATTTGAATTGTTATTCCATGGGCATATTTGTTATGAATATTGATGGATTATGCTATTGAATGTGCTAACATTATATATTATCACCATATTCTTGCGTTTCTTGGTTGTTGAGGACTAGTTGCAGGTATATCGCTTTGGGTCAAGTGCTCAATGGTGGACTTCATCGAACATCTGGAAAAGGTAGACCTTTTATCTTATCTTGCTAGCATATTTGTTTATATAGCATACTTGAGATTAGAGTTGATTTTTGTAGTCATTTCCGTTTGTTGTGGTTTACCCCAAGCCATAGAGAGATTTTCCTCATAACAACTACCCTAAAGCTTCCAAATTTGAACATAAAACTTCCAGTCTAGTTTTATCTACTCCAAGTTAGTCTAGTCCTACCTCCTTGCCTTCACCAAATGTTAACTTGGTTCCATTTCTTTCTTCCCAACCTGGCTAAATTTTGGCTTCAACAAAACCCAAAATAGTAGTCAAGTAACCAACCAAGGGAATAAGAATAAAAAATAGAACCAAGGGACAGAGGGAACTAGACCAATTGATATTAAAAATGTTGGGGTAATCGATAATTCCAATTATACCCCACTGCAACCTACACAGGGATGTAAGCATTAATTATCCTTGTGGGATTTGTGAGAAATATCATTATGCCCACTTATGTTATGCTACTCAAGAGTTCCAAAAATTGAGGGACCGCTTGCCTAATCATACCAACCCACAACAACTAGAAATGTTACAAAGTTTCCCGTCCAAACATCCATGGTTTTTGAGAAGGTTCAACCTTTACCTTCTCCTACTCCCCCATCTGAGATTCATATGTCCTCCCAACATGTCTACCTCATTTCTAGGTCAAAATCATTAGGATGAGGGAATGCAACCTCAATTTTTGGTGTTCCATTGCCCACTAGACCTGCCCAATGCAAGGAAACTAGGTTTTTTCCACAACCCACTCACCTTTTCTAACAATGGTTGAGTCATTCTCCATGGAACCTGTTATCTCCTAAAATAGCACTGTCATTTTACCAATTTTTAAGTGATAGGAACATGTCCAAAAATTCATTTCGATTTTTTTTTTAGGTGTGTTAGAAGGTCTTCTATTTGGATACAAACTTGGAAAAAACATCAATTTTGGTCTTGGCAATCAAATCTTTAAATCTCAAGTTTCGGTGGTTAAGAGGAGCTAAAAAACTGCTCATTAACCACTGAAAGTCTTGGTTTTTGGTGGTTAAGAGGCAAAAATAAAGGGCATGTTAACCACCGAAAACGTTTCTATGCACAAAAGGAAAAAGCCTGTGCTTTTTCATGAGCCATATGTCAAATGGGCGCAATCATTAAGTTATAACCGCCTGAAGTTTATCTAGGTGGTGAGGTATGAAGTTCTTATGGCATCTTATCTGAAGATTTATGCCTTGTTCTCCTTTTAACTACCAATTGTCATTTCAGAATTAAGACTCAGCAGAAATCCAGAATTCCATGCATGATTTTCAGATAACATAATTGA
>ML799850.1:49697-89799 GCA_009831015.1 Picea engelmannii | reverse complement strand
ATCTTATCTCTGTTGCACATGCTGCCTTTGATTTGTATGAAGAATCAGTTATAAAAGAGGATTGTTCTCAAATTTTTGAAGAGGCTTCTTATGAAATTTTTCTGCCTGTGACTGATGAGAAGGATTTGAAGATTGCTTGTCTTTCTTTGCCAGATACAAAGGTTTTTTTTTCACCCATCTTTGATAAGTATGCAGACGAAGGAGATCAGATTTCTATATCAAATGATGTTGATTTGAGCAACAACCAACCTATATATGATAGCTATGGATCTGATCTTGAAGAGCCTTTTTCTTTACCTATCGAAGAACAACATCAAGTTGAAGTCAACCATTCAGTTTTCACAGCTGATGTCCTTTCTCCAGAATTCTGTCATGAATATGATTTGTTTCATCAAATTAATGGACAATATGATTGTGTTGGAAAATCTGTGGTTGAATATGATACTTTTTTGAAAGATTCAAAGGTTAGGTCTTTTGAGATTCTAGATGATAAAGAGCAGATTGCATATGGAAATAGTCCTAGATCAGATCAGGAACATCATGGAACTAATACAGGAAATAAACTTTTCAACTTTAAACAACAAGGTATTGTCATACATAAATTTTATGATCTAATTGCTATATGGATGGATTCACGGTTTTTAGTAATGTCATATATTACAGAGTTTGGCATCATGGTTTGCAGCAGTGAACATGAGCCGGTTGCAGTTCTCTTGTGGTATCTTTTGTTCTCCTTCCATGTTCCTTGTTGTATACATAAAGATGGGTCAAGCAATTTGTTGCTTGAATTTTTTTCTGGAAATTTGTATATACCTGAAACATGTATTTGCAGCAGTTAGAGTAGAAGTATATAGGAGAATAAGCTCTTCATCTGAGAAAGTAGATTCTTTCAGTTATTGGTTGTTGAATAAACATGCAGTCTACAGGCAGGCTACAAGTTTTCAGGCTACAGGTTTGCTGAAGAATAGTTGCATAGGTTAGATGACTCCATGCCCAATGCCAAAGGCAGCCAGATGACTCCATGCCCAATGGAACTACAATTTCAAAGCTATGCAAATATTGTTTTCAGATTTTGGTTGAATAAGCAGAGAAGGCTACCGATTGCATAGGCCACATGACTCCATAGCCCAACTGATAAGGCGAATAGAACTAATTGTTCTTGGAACCTCACTGGGAGGATTCCATCCCCGAGTAGGAGCCAGATGTTATCTCCTAAAATAGCACTGTCATTTTACGAATTTTTAAGTGATAGGAACAGGTCCAAAAATTCATTTCCAAATTTTTTTTAGGTGTGTTAGAAGGTCTGCTATTTGGATACAAACTTGGAAAAAACATCAATTTTGGTCTTGGCAATCAAATCTTTAAATATCAGGTTTTAGTGGCTAAGAGGAGCTAAAAAAATGCTCATTAACCACCGAAAGTCTTGGTTTTCGGTGGTTAAGAGGCGAAAATAAAGGGCCTGTTAACCACAAAAAATGTTTCTATGAGAAAAAGGAAAAAGCCTGTGATTTTGCATGAGCCATATGTCAAATGGGCGCAATCATTAAGTTATAACCGCCGAAAGTTTATCTAGGTGGTGAGGTATGAAGTTCTTATGGCATCTTATCTGAAGATTTATGCCCTGTTCTCCTTTTAACTACCAATTGTCATTTCATAATTAAGACTCGGTAGAAATCCAGAATTCCATGCATGATTTTTAGATAACATAATTGATTTGTCACACGGGCCTTCATTATCTCCAGTCACGAGGATACAAAATCATTATGACTTCATTTGATTTMTGTTTCAATTTCATTAATATTCAATATTGAATCCGAGAGTCATTGTTATTGTCATGATCCCGTGATTTCCTCATGCAAACTCATACTCARMAKCCATAATCCCGTGATTTGTCAAGGTTKCCAAGTGGAATTCGAGTTCAATTKCTGGTTATTGAGCCATTTGTCATCCAATTCAAAGAAAAATMYGAGTCATTGCGATTCCCAYRCAAATTAATTCGCCGCARATCYRTTTTTGAAAGTTACAACTTTCAGTGGTTAAGAGGCCTAAATTKTKCCCYTCTTAACCACCGAAAAGTAGTACTTTCGGTGGTTAAGAGGCCTAAATTTTKYCCCTCTTAACCACCGAAAGCCTGTAACTGCCAGAATCACCGAGTTTTTGCCCAGATCAAGATTTTTTGAGTTTGAATGGTATGAAACCTCTTCGAATTATCAAGTCAAATCCAATGGCTATTTTTGAGGGATAAGAAAAAGAAGAGGTGTTTCAATCATATTCGGTATCTTTTTCAAAGAGAGAAAATCAAGATTTTTGCACACTTCAGCAAATTCGAATTTTATCCTTGGAGGACCAAATCAAACCACCTTGGAAGGCTAGGATTCACTTCATCAACACTCTATCACTCTTGAAGATCATTAGATATGGATTGACCTCATCTTGAGGGTCTCTTCCTAGATTTTTGTAAATATTGTTTACTTTCTCTATTTAGAAAATTAGATCCATTAATTTAGGATCTGAAAACTATATTGTAAAGCTATAAAGCTGAATACATAAGATGAACAAAGGGTTCGACTTTGGAGACTTTTTTCATATTATGTACTCAAACTTATCATTTTCATATTAAGTTATACAAGCTTCTTTTGCCATAACTTGTTCAGATTTCATCTTCTTGTCTATTCTGTACTTGCACCTGGATATTATATTCATGTTGTTATGCTTGTTTATGCCCGATAACTGTCATCTTATCATTGCATTCATAAGTTTAACTTTGCAAGTATTCCTGTGATTATTGCAATTGGCCATTCATATATGCTTTATATGTGATTTTGCTGATATAATAGTTGTTTCTCCATACATCCCTTTATTTGTAAACTCTCTGAACATTTGTGGTTGAAAGCCTTGTCCATCTAAATGTGTTCATGCATGTTTTGAGTGAGAAATGATTTAGTCATCCGACTTGATCCAACCCCAAAATTATTATTAAGAAAAGAGTTACCAAAAGATTAAGTTACCAGGCATCTCTAACTTACAGCCTAGGAGAGTTTCTTGGAGTGATAACAGAACCCTTTTAGAAGTGGTTGTTTCCCAAGCCATATAATGTTTTTTCTCTACATCAAGAGAATTATTTCATCACCCTCCCATGTTTGGTCAATGCCTTGAGTCAAGTATAAGGCTTCATTGTTCATCATTGATATCCTTACCTCATGTTAATTGAAAGGATTGTATTTCTTCCAACATTTATCTCTTATCGACCACGACAAATTTTCTCTAGGACTCTAAAGGTTCAACACCTTATTTTCCACTTTTCTCATTGGTGGGTTACTTTGTATTTGATATTGTATTATCATCATTGGTCCTTGATTAAATGATTATTTTCTATATTTGACTTTAAATCATTTATTCATACCATGAAGGATTGTACTAATACCTTGTTACACATTTTCATCATTAATGGCTTACCTAGCATCTAGCAAGATTTTTATCATTGATTTTTGATTAAATGGTTTATTCATATTCAAATTTAACTCATTATCACATGTAAAGACTTGTAATTAGAAATGCGAGTGTTCTAGATTCAATCGAAGACCATGTAAATTTGTTCCTCCTTTCCAACCATTATTGGAACTTAAAATTTGGAACTATTTCCATCCAACATTTGAGTTCCTTACATGTATGGGCGCTTTCTAGCTTTGGGCCTCATCTTCTTTAGTTCTATGCCTTCCACCTAGGTGACATTTTACCATTTATTATGGATATGTATTTATAATGTATTAAGATATTGATGTACTTTGGGATGAATTTCCCATTGTTAGTGGTGGAGCCACTTATATGATGTACTTAACTTGATTCAGATTGAACATGAGAATGCTTAACTCATGAAAGAAAGGATGATTTTATGTCACAATATATTTTGTTTCATTTTCATTTGGTTTCCTTTCCTTTCTCCAACAGTTGAATTCCTCACTAGGCTCTCAAAATTTCATTTTCAATGAAGAAAAAATATAATGTGTTTCATCCATGTGAAGCTCTATTGACCTCATGTATTAGGGGGCATTTGCTAACTCTAGAATTTGAATTGCATGTACCACATTATGTTGTCTTTGGAATGCATTTCCATGTGGTCTACTTAGTAAATAAACAAATTAAATGTTCCATGGATTTGGTAAAGTTATATTTATCCTTGGTTGTATTGGCCTACACACTTTTTCCTTTGAAATATGAACAAATACATATGAAACAGTCCTATAATTAGGTGGCTAAATTTGATAATGTCAAACTTGATCAAGGAACACACCAACATTGACTCATATAGCTTTGATCAATGAGGACACACACAAATCCCATATATTCCAAGATTGTTCTGGAATGTGGGCCTATTAGTCATGAAATGTTATGATCCAACTCCTTAAAAAATGATAAAAAGTCAATGATTAAAGTCCACTTTGAGGGGGAAACCTCCTTTTACAATATATCCAATTCAAAATACAATATGAGATGAGATAATATGATCCTAAGAATAGGTCTCCTTGGTATATATAAAGGAGACACATGGTACAACTATAATGAAAGGGTGCCATGTGTTAGAATTTTAGATTTTCTAGTTACACAATTACAATTACTTAATCCAATAGAAACTGTACTAGGATCACTGAAAGATAGAAGAAAACAAAGATTATCCTAGGAAACCCTTGTGGGGAAGAAAACCCAGCAACCAAAATCCTGAATATATGTTCCTTCAACCATTACAATGATGCGCTATAGCTCTCCAAGAAAGACCAAGACCAAAACACCAAAAGAACCAGTCTCCAAGACTTATGCGCTAGATCTTATTATGCGCTCCAAGATGCACAAGAGAAGTGTGTGAGTGTGTGTCCAAATGAGAGGAACCTATCCTCTATTTATAAACAACAATGTCTCTTGAAGAGACATGAATCTTGACCTAACTAACCCATAAAACAAGGTCGACTAGCCACAATGGGCCTTTTTACAATTATAAGTAAATTACCAATAATATAATAATTTCTATTGAGTCAAATTGTACAATATAATTATAATAACCTTTTAAAGGTTTGACTAAAATAAATATACAATAATATATTCCATAGTTACACAAAAAATATTAACACTCCCTCTTAATTAAGAAGCTATTCTTTTCAAACACATACTTCAATTCTGATTCCACGTGAGCTCACATACAATGACTATTGAACATGTGAATCTGTAAATCCTTGGATATCCATAGTGCAACATGACTTCACCCCATGAAACCAAGGTCCGTGGGTAGCTCTCAATATCTACAACATGTCCTTAGGACATCCACTCAATTCGATGCATCAATATCTAATCATGTGCAATTCTGTCTTAGTACCAACCCTTTTTCATGCTGGATGAGACCCACCAGACTCAGTGCCAACCCTTTTTCATGCTAAATGATATTTTTCCATACTCAGTGACAACCCTTTTTCATGTTGGATGAGTTCCACCTGTCACTCCCTCTGAAGAGGGATCACACCAAGCTTGTCCCTGAAGTACTCGAACTTCATCCTCGACAACGACTTGGTGAACAAATCCACAACCTGATCCTCAATAGTCACAAACTGGAGCCTCACTATTCCCCTCTGTACAATATCCATGATATCTGATCTTGATATGGTTCGACCTATCATGTAACACTGGGTTCTATGAAAACTTCATGCAACTCTCATTGTCACACCAAATGCAGGTCTCCTCCAATACGAGACCAAATAACCTAGACAACAGCTTCCGAAGCCGTATTGCTTCTTTAATCGCTGCACATGCTCCCACATACTTAGTTTCAGCCATACTGAGTGCCACATATGACTTATTTTTGCTGCTCCATGAGACCATACTAGAGACAAGATTGAAACAATATCTGAAAGTTCTCTTCTGGTCATGAATACTGCTGGCCCAATCTGAATCTGAGTAACCATACAATCCAAACTCATGGTCAAATCTATACTAGAGACCATGATCTAGAGTATGATTAAGGTACCTCAACACATGTTTTGTTGCAACCAAATGAACCTGTCTAGGTTGCTCCAAATGCTGACTCAGGGTGTTCACATCAAAACATATATCCGGTCTTGTTCGTAAAATACATCAATGATCCTAGGAAAATCCCATTTGATCTTTGTCAAACTTCTAGTTCCAAGAATTAGTGCATCATTCCTAAATATTTCATCTCGAATTCTGCAGCCAATTTTCTCTTACATTCAGTGACGATATTTTTTGCACATGTTAGAAACATGTCATCTACATACAACAATAGAATCACCGGTTCACCATCCTCAACCTTAAAGTAAAGGTTAGGATCTACACTGTTCTTGGTAAAACCCAAGCTCATTATAAAATTCTCAATCCTACCATACCATGCTCTGGGTGCCTGCTTCAATCCATATAAATCCTTCTTTAATCTGCACACATGAGTCTCCATGTCATGTGTCTCGAATCCAAGTGGTTTCTCCACATAAAATTCCTCTTTTATTTCACCATTCAAGAAGGATGTCTTTACATTCATCTGGTGCACCTTCCATTTCATCATAGCGTCCAATGAAAGTATAGTCTTGATCAAGGTATATCTTGCTACGAGAGCAAAAGTTTCTTCATAGTAAATCCCTTCCTTCTAAGAGAAACCTCGGGCCACAAAATCTTGTCTTATATTTTTCAATACTTCCATCAACTACGTGTTTCGTCTTGTAGACCCATTTTGAGCTCTGTGGCATAGGAATACTGGTCCGAGACATTATTTTTCATAATGGACTAGTATTCCTATGCCATGGCATCTTTCCATACTTGATTTTCTACAACCTTATCATAACTGGAAGGTTCTGCATCCATTATGTCACACAAGCATGCCACGTAGTTGGAATATGACTTTAACTTCTTACTTTCCCTGAAATATTTCTCTGGGGCACCAATTCTTTATGCATATCTGATAAGATCTTTTTCCCAAGTTGGTCTTCTCTTGCGAGAAGGTATCTCGGTTGGTTTCTGAGGTTCTACTATGTCACGATCCTATGGAATGACTTCCTCTGGAACTTTAGGAACTTCATTCTCTTCTTCATGTGCATATTCTACACAAATATTTTTGGATTTATTGAAAGATGCATTCTCATCGAAGGTTACATCTTGATTGATCTCCACTTTTCAATGATCAGGAATGTATATTCTGTAAGTCTTCTATGTGTCATTGTAACCAACAAATATGCCCTTCCATCCAGAAGGGTCCAAGTTTGTCCTCTTTTCCTTGGGGACGTGAACAAATGCAGGGCAACCAAATATTTTGAAATGGATGAATTTTTTCTTCTCTCCTGAAAACATTTCCTTGGGTGTCTTGTTTTCATGCACCTTGTGGGGAATTTTATTTTGCACGTACACTGCCATCTTCATTGCTTCTTCCCAGATATCCATAGGAAGATCTTGACATGGATCATGGCCTTTACTAATTCCATGATTGTCTGGTTCTTCCTTTCAAATATTCCATTCTACTGAGGGTTATAGGGAGTAGAAATCTCCCTCTTAATCCCAACTACCTTGAAATTTTTTGATGTGAATTCACCTCCATTGTTTGATCGCAAGGTCTTTATCTTCCTCTCTGTCAAGTTTTCTACCAGAGACTTGAAACCTTTGAATTTTCCAAAAACTTCATTCTTTGCTTTTAACAAATAAATCCAAGTTTTACGTGAGTAATCATCAATGAAAGATACATAATATACATACCCACTTAGTGAAACTGCTGACATCGGTCCACATACATCTGAATGCACGATGTAAAAAACTCTTTTGGCTCTGCTATTTCTATTGGGAAAGGAGTGCTTCATGTTATTTCCTTGTGCACATCCTTTGCACACACCATTTGGTTCTGCTTGGATTTCTGGAAGACCTATCACCATTTTTCTCACAACTGAAAGATATTTGTAGTGTAGGTGAGAAAATATCCTATGCCATAGTTCACTAGGATTCACAATATCATGAACCATTGCAGAGTCTAAATGTCCTTTTAATTTGCAGAGTCTTCCTTCATCAACTCTAATCACTACTGCATCATCAAGGGTCTTTTGTCTAGGCCACATAAGAACTTGACCATCAATAAATGCTTCTCTAAATCCTTTCTTGTCCAATGCTAAAATTGGGAGAAGATTCTTCTTTAAACTTGGAACATAGAGAAATTCCTTCATCTTCATTGGCTTTCCTGAGTTTAACTTGTAGGAAGCTTCTCCAACACCTTTGATTGTATACTGATAGTCATCACCCAATTTCACTTTGTGAGGTGAATCTTTATGCATAATTTTAGATAAGGAGTCTTCATAGTCTGTCATGTGATTGGAAGCACCACTATCTATCGACCAAGTGTCACTTCCATGAGTAACAGTACCTATGAGGGCTAATATAAGAACATAATCCTCATCACTTGATTCATCTTTCTTTGCAACCTTCTTGGGAGGCTCATCATATTCAACTGTGTGATCTTGATGCCTCTTACTTCCTTTCTTATTCTTAATTTCCATAATGAGGGGGAAATCCCTAAAAAAGTGTCCCAATTCTTGACAACAGTAACATCTGATATTTGAGTTGTCTCTTTGACCCATATTAAAATTCTTAGGTAAAGAATGCTCCTTCTTGTTCTTTCCTTTCCTGGTGTGGGTGGCTAGGGCTTGATATTAATATACCATCTTTTCTTCTCTTGCAACTGTCCTAGCTTGTTCCCGGTTATAATCTTCCCAAAGCCTATTGAACTTGGGAAGCTTCTTTCTTGAACAAATTCCTTGGATGAATCCATCCCATGAACTTGGGAGGCCATTCAAGGTAGTCATCACCATCTCTTCTCCTTCTACTGAGTTACCAATGTCTTCTATCTTCTGCTTGATTTGATTCACTCTTGAGAAGTAGGAGTGAATGGTTTCTAAGTTCTGCATTTTCACATTCTTCAACTGAGATCTCATAGTCATTCTTCAATTTATGTTGCTTCCCTCAAACAGACGAGTTAAGGTGTCCATCATTTTATTTGGAGAAGATAATGATGATACATGATGGATAAGGTGGTCCTTAATGGAGTCTACAATAATCATTTTTTCTCTCACCATGTCCTTCTTATATTTTTCCTTAGCTTCATCTCCTTGAGGTTATTGAACCTCTTCTATAATGAACTTATCCAATTCATGTTCTTCAAGAAGGAGGGTTACTCTGTACTTCCAGGCCCTGAATTTATCAGCTCCATCTATCTTCTCATTGATATTTTTTCTGGTAGTCATCCTGCCTTCTGATGGTCTTGGTTTGTACAAAAATTGTCTCTAGATTGAAAATGACTCCCTTTTAGGCTTCTAGATATGCAACTGGATTCTATTCATGCCTGCTCTGATACCATGTTAGAATTTTAAATTTTCTAGTTACACAATTACAATTACTTAATCCAATAGCAAATGTAGTAGGATCACTGAAAGATAGATAATCACATATACAATAGAACACACAGATTATCCCGGGAAACCATTGTGGGGGAGAAAAACCAACAACCAAAATCCTCAATATATATTCCTTCAACCAATACAATGATGCACTATAACTCTCCAAGAAAAACCAAGACCAAAACACCAAAAGAACCAGTCTCCAAGACTTGTGCGCTAGACCTTCTTATGAGCTCCAAGATGCACAAGAGAAGTGTGTGAGTGTTTGTCCAAATGAAAGGAACCTGTCCTATATTTATACACAACAATGTCTCTTGACCGAACTAACCCATAAAACATAGCCGACTAGCCACAATGGGGATTTTTACAATTATAAGTAAAATACCAATAATATAATAATTTATATTGAGACGAATTGTACAAGATAATTATAATAATCTTTTAAAGGTTTGACTAAAAAAAATATACAATAATATCTTCCATAGTTACACCAAAAATGTTAACACCATGAAGGGTTCTAACCGACATATAATTACAATACTATAAATGAAATAATTCAATATCTAGGGATTAATAAGGGGTTTTACACATAAAATGGGGCTTCATATAGTTCTTAACATGCCCCTCCCCTTCAAACAAGTGTTGTCCTAAACATTTGACTAACTACAAGTGTTTTTGCATGAAGAACTCATCTTTCCATGTTGCTTCTTCCACTGGTAGGTTCTTCCATTTGACGAGGTACTCAGTGATTGCTCGATTTATCAGTTGCTTAATCCTTGTACTTGGTCAGCTGATCCATTACTACCATGATGACAGTCTTTCCTTCAGATTTGGGTAAACCTGTAATAAAATCCATTGAAACTTCTTCCCAACGCTAACTTGGTATAGATAATGGTTGTAGGATACTTGACATCTTGATTGTTTCTCCTTTATTATATTGGCAGACTAAACATTAAGACACAAAACTTTGAACATCAGTTTAATACCTTCCTAAAAAAAATCCTTCCCGATCCCATGGTATGTTTTCAAGAATCCTAAATTTCCTCCTATAGGAGAAGTGTGAAATTCTAGAAGGAACTTTTGGCTGAGTTGGGAATTCTTACATAAATATAGGCGATCATGATACCATACAAAATCATTCTTCCATACAAAATTTTCTAATGAACTGAGGTCTTCATGTAGTTATTCAATGATCTTTCATACCTCTTGATATTTCTTCCATTCTATCCTTGTTTCTTCCACCCAATTAGATTGCGGAATAGAAATAGCACATAGTGAACCTTCTGTTTCTTCTTCTTTCCTTGAAAGGGAATCTACCAAAACATTATGTTTTCCTTTTTTGTATATAATTTCAAAGTCATAACCAAGCATATTTGCAACCCATTTTTATTTCTCTTCTAAAGATAATAGTTTCTCCAATAAGTACTTCAAACTATCATTATCTGTTTTTACTTTGAAGTGTCTTCCTATTAGGTAAGGGCACCATTTCTCAACTACATGTAGTATGACCAACATTTATTTTTCATAAATTGGTTTGAATAAGTTTTTTCCTTTAATTTGGATCCTGTCAAAGGGAAGGGGCCTTCCTTTTTTCATTGAAACTACATCAATTCTATGGCTTGAGGCATCACACTCCACAATAAATTTCTTTGTAAAGTCCGGTGTGGCCAGGACTGTAGTAGTACACATAGCCTCCTTAATTTTTTCAAAATATTTGGTTGCTTCTTCGGTCCAAGAAAATGCTTCCTTCTTTAATAATGTTGTTAGAGGTGCTGTTATTTGACCATAAATTTTGACAAACTTTCGATAATAGCCTGTTAACCCTAATAATCCTCTAAGTTTCTTCAAATTTTTGGGAATCGACCATTCCCTCATAGATTTGGTTTTGTTAGGGTCCACTTTTACACCTTCACGAGATACAATATGACCCAAATATTCCACTTTTTGAACCCCAAAGGCACACTTGAAAGGCCTTGCATAAAGTTGTTTCTCTTCCAATAGTTGTAATACTCTGTCAATATGTTGTACATGCTCTTCCCAATATTTGTTGTATATTAGTATGTCATCAAAAAATAATAACACAAATTTTAAAGGAAGGGATTGAAAAGAGAATTCATCAAGATTTGAAATGTTGAAGGTGCATTAGTAAGTCCAAAGGGCATAACCAAAAGCTCATAATGACCTTCATGTGTTCTAAAAGTTGTTTTAGGAATTTCTTAAGAAAATCTCTTGTTTAATGTCTTGTTTTAATCCATCCATGTAAGATTCTAACAAATGTTCATCACTTATGTCATCAACCCTTGTGGAAAATACTTGAAATTCTGAGTTATAATCTTCAATATCACCTAAGTGCTTTATTCTTGTCAATTGACTGAATAAGTCTTGTTCCCACACTTTCCCATATTGTGCTTCTAAGTCTCTTGTAAATAAACCCCAAGTATAATGATAAAGAGGGGGATTCCTTTTAACTACCCATTTATACCATTAATATGATTTTATCTCAAAGTTCGATGTTGCTATGTGAATCCTTTTCTTATCATCCATAAAATAATGTTGTTCAAAATATTTATCTATTTGGTTCACCCATGTAAATACCTCTGTTCCATCAAAATTATTTAATTCAATATTAGGACAGTTGAATTTAGGACCCCCCCCATAATTAACTCCACTATTAGAGTTAAATCCACTAGAAAATTGCTTATTATCGGTAGGTTGTTCAACCAGAATAATACCTTTATTTTCCTAAGTTCCTTGCATTTTGTTATTTACTTTAGAGAGTCTGATTCTGAGATATTGATAGTTATTGCCTTATGATTTCAAAATAAGATTCACTTTCACACCACAATTATCATATAATAACTATACACTGAAAATATCAAATATAAAAATGCAACAAAAATAACAAGATCTAGAAATATTAACCATGCACAGTAGACAAAATAACACAACAAAAGGACACAATAGTTTATCATGGGAAACTCAACATTGGGAGAAAACCCATCAACCTTTCTTATAGAAGAATTCAGTCCAAGATATTACCAGTACATCACCATCACTTGATCATAATACCATACAAAGAAGAGTCCTCCCCAAGTATAGCACCTCCAAGAGTTAGTGCCTCAATAATATGACCAAGAATAACCAAGAGAAATATCCTTCAAACCTAGTGCCTCTCCAAGATAGGACATAAGTAAGTAGACCAAGAATTGAATTGGAAAAAAGCAATTGGCTACTGTTCACTACAGAAGGAGAATCATGTCTGTCTAAATGAAATGATCCAGCCTATATTTATACTAATCTAAGTGCTTGTCTTTGTGGGGCCGACTTCTCATTCTGGGTCTTCAAATTTACTTTATTATTTTCCGTCTTTTACTGGTGGGGCTGACTTCTCTTCTTGGGTCTTCAATTTCTTCCTAGAGCTTATTTAATAATCAAATGGGTCTTCTTGTACTTCCTTATGGAGAATGCCTGACCGAAGTTKCACAAATTCAACACTCCCTCTCAATGAGGGAGACATTCTCCATACTTGGATTTCTTCTGTCACAGAAATGTTGTCCTTGAGCTTGGTTGATGTAGTCTTCTCTAGAATGCACCTAGTTGATGTATACTTCTCCCACATAGCACCCAGGTGATGTATAATTCTCCCACATAGCACCTCAAGTCTCCAACGATCCTTTTCAAGTCACATGATCAAGGATAAATACCACACCTGGGTCATTCTTCTTAGCCAAGTAAGCATGGCCATTGAATAAGAATAAACGATGCTAATACATAGATAAAATCAACACCTTAGGCCACTCTCCTCAGCCAAGTCATCATGGCCATCAATGGAGAGTGTCTTCCCGATGCTAATTCATGGAGAGCATCAACACCCTGGACCATTATTCTTAGCTAAGTCAACATGGACATTAGAGGAGAATGTCTGTTTGATGCATAAGTACCTTGAGTATTCATCGGTCCTTGATCAAGGATAAAGACTACACTTGGTCCATTCTTCTTATCCAATTCATCATGGCCATTGGAGAATAATTTTCCATTCTCCTTAGCCAAGTCATCATGGCCATCAGAGGAGAATTTCTGCCATTTTCCTTAGCCAAGTCATCATGGACATCAAAGGAAAATGTCTCCCCGGTACTGTCGTCTAGAGAATAATCAACACCTCAAGTATTTGTCGATCCTTTTCAAGTCGCATGAGTAAGGATAAATACTATTCCTAGGACATTCTCCTTAGCTAGGTCACATGGATATTGGAGGAGAATGTCTTCCTAGTGCTTCCCAAAACATCAACACTTCCTCTTAGTGAGGAAGACATTCTGCATCACACCAAGCTCATCTCTAGATAATGGATCATCACTATTATCTTCTATATCATATCTCAGATGCTCATCTATGGATATGTACTGGATATTTACTACTCCCTTCTGAACCATGTATCAGATGAAGTCCTACAAAAAGATTCTGAAGCCACACTACTTCATGAATTGCATCATTGGATGCAATATTCTCCATCTTTTCTATACTGAGTGTTACATATACCTGATTTCCTAAAATCATAACTGATCCCAAGATGAAGTAGCACCCCAAGGTGCCCAATCTATCTACTGCACTCCCTACCCATTCAAAATCTATATATATCTGTAGCTTCACTTCACCACCTAATACATATCTGAGGCCATATCTAATTGTACCATGAAGGTACATCAACACATGCTTTGATGCAATCCAATGATAATGTCTTAGCTCTACCATAAATTGGCTCAAGGTTCTCACTACAAAGAAAATATCTGGTTTGGTGTACCAATTACATCAAGGATCCAATAAACTACCTATACATCATGGGATCCACCAAATATGAATCTGAAGTAGAATCACTCAGCTTCTTTAGATTTGTTTCCATAGGTGTAACCATGGACTTGCATTCCATCATATCGAATCTCATCAGTATCCCTTGACTGAGGAATATCTCATCTGATCTCTATCACACCTCTAATCCGAAGAAGTATTACATCTAACCAAGATCCTCCACCTCGAACTATGAGGCCAACTTCCTCTATCACTGAAGTAGGATATGCTATCCAGTCTACCTCATTGGCTACTCCCTTTGTGACTGAGACAAAATCCATACCCGAGTCCTCTTGACTAGATGCCTCCTCTGTCACTATAGCAAGGTCTACTGAAGCAAGTGTATCCTCCTAGGAGATCTCACATCTCCTAGAATCCTCCTCAAATCATGAAACTTCTCTGTCATTCTTGGAAGATGTCTATCTCCCACATGAATATGAGGGGGAAATCTCTCTGAATGATCGACTCTTCCTCTGAGCCAAATAACTCTCTCTGAGAACATGATCACTTTGATTCTGTGTACTCCCTCTGGAACTTGACTCCCTCCGAGTCTGTACAATATCTAGAGCCATATTCTCCTCCTCATGATGTGGCTCATCAATGCCATGTAACTTGAGAATATATGAGGTTTTTTTTTCTCTCCCAGAGGGTACCACAGGGAGCTGCATGCCTTTCTGCATCCTGCAAAGTATCACGAAGCCATGCTGGTCTCTTCCTCGTCATTGTAACATCTCTAGGTAGATCCATTGGCCCTACTGGATCTATTGATAGTATTGAACTAGAGGGATATGTATGGAAATCCTTATGATCCTTCTGCTCCTCACTATCAATATCCATATGAGACATTCTGTATCCCACAAAAGTATCATTATTTCCAGAAGGTTCTAACTTCATCCTCTTCTGCTTTGGTACATGGATGTATACTGTCATGTAAAAAATCTATCTATGGATAGTCTGCTCCATGTCTCAAACTAGAGACCATATAATATATTGCCTCCTACAACCATCACTATAGATCCCTCTTAGAGATGTCACCTGTGACCTACCTAGAACAAGAGAAATAACAAGGAAAATAACAGACAAGAACAACATTACTATGATAAGGAAATAGGAACAAGAACAAAAATAAGAACATGAACAATCATCACTATAGCTCCCTCTCAGATCTATCACTTGTGACCTTCCTATAACAAGAACAAGAACAAGAAACAAGAACATATCCATGGTAACCTCCGTGGAATTTATAGGGTAACCTTCCCAGGACAAAGACAACAACCAAGAACATCTTCCTAGAAGATATCAATTTTATCTTGTAAATAAGTGCATCATTAGTACTAAACATTGAGCATTTACATAATGATCATCGTACCATTTGATAACAAAAGTACTCAATAGTAATATAACTCTAAATATTGTTGTTCTAATTACAACATTTACTTAAGATGTAGCAATATAAAATATCAAATTTGATATGCAAACGTGGAGTCTTCATTTTGTTGTTCCATTTGATTTCGAGTTGTCATATATTGTAGGAGACATCACCACTGTTGCCTCCAACTCTTGGGATTCCTCTGAGTGCACTAGATATAAGATCCCTTTGGATCTACTGTCACTTCTTGGTCAAATGTCCTTTTTTCAAGTGCACATTTCCTGCAAACACCCTCACGATATAACTTATATACAAGTGCATACCTATGAAATTTGTAACAACATCCAACTTGTCTTCTAATCCGAGACAATACATCATATCAACAAGAAGAAGTCATAAATATGAATCATAAGGTTCAATGTCAGGAAAATGTCAATAATCCTAAAAACCCTAAAATTCTAACTTTGACGGATTGTTGTTCTGAGAAGTGCGATAGGTGTGCTAGGGAAAGGCGATCTAGTCTATGCTAAAATTCTTCCCAACTCAACCCAATAATTTGCTCACCGATATTTACACAATGTTTCTACAACTTTCACCAAACTACTTTATGAGAGGTGTAGTGAATGCGTTGGATCAAGGAGAGTTGATCAGTGGAGGAGTTAGATCCAATGACTTTTCAATAAGTGCTCAATAAGCTTAACAAAAAAATGTACAGTGGAAATATTTCAACAAAGATCTGATACCATGTTGATTTTTTTGATTCTTAGATATTGATAGTTATTGCCTTATGATTTCAAAATAAGATTCACTTTCATACCACGGTTATCATATAATAACTATACACTGAAAATATCAGCTATAACAATGCAACAAAAATAACAAGATCTAGAAATATTAACCCTGCACAATAGACACAAGAACACAACACAAGAAGACAAGAGTTTATCTTGAGAAATCCAACCTTGGGAGAAAACCCAATAACCTTTCTTATATAAGAATTCGGTCCAAGATATTAACAGTGCATCACCATCACCAGATCAGAATACCATACAGATAAGATTCCTCCCCAATTCTAACACCTCCAAGAGCTAGTGCCTCTATAATATGACCAAGAATAACCAAGAGAAATATCCTTCAAGCCTAGCACATCTCCAAGATAACACATAAGTAAGTATACCAAGAACTGTAACTGGGAAGATTCAACTAGCACGAAGCAACTAGCTAGTGTGCACTGCAGAAGGAGAACTGTGTCTGTCTAAATAAAATGATCCAACCTGTATTTATACTAATCCACACACCTGTCTTTGTGGGGCCGACTTCTCATTCTGGGTCTTCAAATTTACTTTATTATTTTTTTTCTTTTATTGGCGGGGCTGACTTCTCTTCCCGGGTCTTCAATTTCTTCCTAGGGATTCTTTAATGATCATATGATTCTTCTTATACTTCCTTGTGGAGAATGACTGCTCGAAGTTGCAAAACTTCAACAAATGAAAGATAATGGAAGACATGGAATTTTGAAACTCCTTGATGTGTTTTTGTATTTATTCTTTAATGCCATTCTTATTTTCATCCATCTTCTTATCCATCTTATTTTCCATTTCATCCATATTCTTGTATATCTTATTTTCCATTTCATCCATATTTATTCTCATTCATCTTCTTATCCATCTTTTTTTCCATTTCATCCATCTTATGTTCTATTTGTTCCCTATTTTCAATGATCCTCTTTTCCATCTGGCGATAAATCTCGTCTATTTCATCTTGAGTCACGATTGAGATCTCTGGAGGTTTAGCTGGTGAAGTAAATTTTGGAGGATCCTTTGGAGCCATGAGATAAAATAATAATTCTCCTCTTTTTCCTTTATATTAAAATTTTGAATCAACAAAAACAAATCTTTCAATAAAAATTTATGCCAATTGTAAGTTACATACCATTTAAGTCCTTAATTTGGAGTCTGTCCTTCTAGCCGACCTTCCTTCTGATGTATTTCTGAAATTTCAGCCCTTTTGAGTCTAAAATTTCAACCTATAGTACTCTGAAATTCCTTCTCTATAATGGCATAGGTCTGACCAAAATTGGATGTGCCAAGTGAAAGTTAGGGTAAATTTCCCAAAACTCGCTATTTTTGGCCTTTCCAGGAGATATAACTTGTAATGAATGCCACATTTCCAATATTTAATACCTGATTCTGAAATTTCTACCATAAATACTATGGTATTTCCTCTTTCAAATGAAATAGCTCACACAGGATTTGGGTCCATTCTGAATAATATATGACTATTTAACCTAGAACACTAGTTTGAGACTGGTTATGGGACTAATCAACAAACCCTATCTTCCACATGGTATATCTCCAAAAGTATAACGACCCAGAAGCTAAAATTTCAACAACATGTACCTTGATATGTCTTCTAAATAAAATCCAAGTTTCATTATCAAAAGCCTCCCCCCCAAAAAATTATAGTTAAAATTCCACGATGACTCTCTTGAAGAAGAAAAACCCTAGTACTGATTCTTTGATACCAAATGTTATGATCCAACTCCTTAAAAAATGATAAAAAGTCAATTATTATAGTCTATTTCAATGGGACACCTCCTTTTACAATATATATAATTCATAACACAATATGAGATGAGATAATATGATCCTAATACTAGGTCTCCTTGGTATATATATAGGAGACAAATGGTACAATTATAATGAAAGGGTACCATGAAGGGTTCGAGCCGACATACAATTATAATACTATAAATGTAATAATTCAATATATAGGGCTTAATAAGGGTTTTTACACATAAAATGGGGCTTTGTCTAGGTATTAACATAAAAAATCCCTAGGATGAATCATACTACTATAAGAGGTATTTCTTTACACTTGATGATATGTCTTTGGACCTATAAGGTTATGTTGTCAAAATATATGTGGACAATCAAGCACCAAAATTATGAAAGTGTGATTCTTAATTCTTCTCATACAAAAGTTTTCCCACTTTGCAATTTTTTTTCTACTTGACCATTTTCCTATAGATTGCTAGAAAGACATTAAATAAATCTAAGAAGATCATTGGTCTGGAGAGAGACTTAAGAGGAACACACCCCAATGAGAAGGGATTTGGAGCTATCTCAACATATAAGATATAAAAATCTTGATGTAATTCAATTTTGTTATGATAGAATCTCCTTTCACCACACACCCCACCCATATTTCTTATATTGATATGATGTTGGTTTTATGTAGTTGTTGTCATTGAAAAAATCAAGTGGATTGGAACATTTCTATCTTCTTTAGTGAGCTAAATCCAGGGTTTTGACATTGTAGTGTAGGTAAAGGATTTTTTTCTCATCTTCTGTCCAGGTTTTCTTGGAGTAAGATAGTCCTCCTCCTCCTCCTCTAGATCAACGTTGATCTTGGAATATTCTTCAAGGAGCACATTACAAGTTACTCTATTTCATTCTCTCTAAAACCTTAGTTTATATTAATTCTTGCTTACTTGATGGAGTAAAACTCATTTTTTTGTGTTTTTTTCACCAGTATACTAATCTACTATAGTGAAATTGATTCATACACATTGTTGGGCTCATGATTTGGTTAAGTAATGATGATGATTAAATCCTTTTTGATCGGTATTATATGTGTATTTAACTATTTTGAAGAAGTTTTGAAGGATTTTTATATCAAATCGTCATAGCATATACCAGGTGTGTATAATTGATGTTTTGTGATGGTTTTAAGCTTAATTCAGTTTGATTTGATGATCACAATAAGCTAATGTGTGATCTGTGTGTCACAGGGGAAAATCGCATGGCATTTTTCCATCCAGTATCTTGTTCGATACTCCATCTGACACTTCATCCGGTACTCCATCCGACACTGCGTCTGACACTCCATCCAACTCTAAAACTGTGGGTGAGTTGACCGTTGTTATATCGATGGTCTATTCTGGGAGAATCAATGACATGGGTTTTTCTCACGCTAGAGGCCTCCAACTACTGAGCTCTTGAAATCTTGGATTGAGATGCTATGTTGAGTGTTGAGTGGCTCGTTTGGTTTCTAGAAGCCACTGGCAGTTAGAACACATTTAATGGAATTTGTTGTTTTTAGAGGAGGTCGACCCTTCTAGTGGTTGACCTCTTGAATTGTAACTATATAAATACCACCGTAGTGGTCAAACAAAATAGAAAAGGATTGTTAAGACTTTCCAGGGAATTGCTAGAATCGTTTTTGTTGTGTAATTCAAGACATTTCCGCAGACTTGTGTAAAATTGTGTTTTTAATTTAAATGCCAGAAGTGTGTTGATTCAGCTCATGATTCATTGTTGAGAAGCAGCCACGACCTATTGGGGGGACCACCAGTGGTATGGGGGAATATTTAGATAGTTAGCTTGTGCAATTTCCATTTCTTTCATCTTCTTGTATATGTGTTTTTATCATTTTACATGTTGTGTATTTGCTGTTCATAATTTAATTGTTTCGATTTCCTTTTTGCAGGTTGCTTATAAAGGATAGTTGTTAATATTCTGTGTCTTTTTAATTAATTAGTAAATAGCTTGCAAGCTTAGCTACTAACCGTGTCATGTGATTAAATGCTAGTTTGAATTTCTGTAGATTGAAGTAGAATAGTTAGAATAGAGTATTGAGTAAAACAAAGTATTGAGTTAATACAGGGTATAGAGTTTCTTTGGAAAAGTTTTGATGGATGAATAGTTGCTATCTTTGATTTTGATTCTTAGTTTGCTTATCTAGTTTGCTTATTTAGTTTGCTCATCAATTTTCCCGCCATATGCTGAGATATAAGTAGAATTTGAATTATATTTTTATGAGTATTTCAATTTACAATTTGAATTGTTAATAGTAGGATTAGTTTAGTTTATTTCATGAAATTTCCATTCTAGATTTAACTTGCAATTCTAAATAGAAGTCTGAGTTTGAGTTAAGTTTTAGTTATAAGTTTCTAATTGTGTGAATTTGTTTACATTAGCATAGGAGTGCATTTGAATTAAATAGAATAACGTTTTCTTATCGTTGATGATTAATGCATAAATTGAAAGATCACATGGATTTTTAGGGTAGTTGATATTTCTTCTATGATGGCTAAGCTCTCGTTAGATTGCTTGATTCATACCTTTCATTTCTCCATAGAAGTTAATATCGAAATTATTCCTCTTGATCTATCACTAATCATTAGATGCCATCGTGATGTCATAAGACACCAAAGACATACTCATCATCATTATATTTGAAGTTCTTGTTGTTATAGATTAAGATTAGTCTTTGACTACCGTCATAATGCTTTTCATCAAGTAGGTTAATATTTCCTTTTGAATATTAGAAGTAATTATGAATTTTATCTTAAGAATAGAGTTCAGTTGCTTAATAGTTGATTAGTTACTTGTTGAGTAGTTTTGATTAGTTTACTTGTTGCATAAGTTTTAATAGGTTAGTTGTTTGTTTGTTTACTTGTTTACTTACTACTATTCATTGAATTTGAATAGATTGATTAGATTAGTTTGTTGTTGTTATTGTTCATTAAGTTGAATATATTAAATAGATGGTTTTCTTTTTCTCATTAGATTGATTAAGTTAACTTGTTCATTTTAGGGTTTTCATTTACTTCTTTAGGACAATCCATCAATCCATTGTTTAAAAGTTATATAGGGTAAATAGTTTAAATTCCTTGATAGGGTTTTCTCATTGATAGTCTTTGATTAAGTAGATTATCCCTCAGATAGACCATCTCCTTAGTTAGATTATTTTTCCTCTAGACTTTCTTCCTTGGCACATATAGTGCTACAACTCTAAGTTTACTTACCCTGGGTTGACAATTTAATTAAGGGTTTTTAGTGCATATAGAACACCCATAATTTTTGGCGCCCTTGTCGAGGATTTTTCTCAAGGTAGGAAATAGATCATTTCTAAACCTTAGCATTAATTGGTGGAGGGGGAACTTTAAGACGAGAGGTAAGAACCTGTACATCTTTTATAGCAAGTTCCCCCAAACCCAATGGTAGTTTTTCTTTTTGTTTTTTGCTTTCATGAACAGACCTAGGGACCCGAAAGGTAGATACATTAAATCCAAATCAAATATTTCAACCAAATTTCCTTCCGATCTTTTCGGGGAAAGGAACATTCAACTCATAAACTCTGTAGACCGATACCGAAAAATAAGAACTACCTCAACCCAAAGAGCCAAATTAGTCTATGAAGAGACTAAGACAGGGAGCACTATAGAACAAAAAATTGAAGCATCAGTAATAGTGGGACAGGAGGGAAGACTACTCAAGCCTTCCGCAGAACCAAACAAAACAACATTTTTTTTATTACCACCATCAGGAGATCCTAATTTTGAAGACATCATAGACCCTGAACATGTGAATACGTTTTTTGATATTTCCGCCAATATAATTGTCTCTCAAATTGATACAGAAACTTTGGCACCGATAATCTCAACCGGATCGAGTAGAGTCCCAAACATCCAGGTAGTTAGAATACCTTCCCATCAGAGGGATACCTTTCCTAGACAAAAACCTTGGGATACCTTGTTCTCTCCAAGGAAAAAACCACCTAAGTACTCTCTTTTTGGAAACCAAACTAGTATGGATGATCAGGAAGATCACAACACTGTAAGACATGAGGAGGGAGAAGAAGCTGGAAACCAAACAAAATCTACCTTCGGGTTTCCAATTTTGGACACCATACCGAATGTCAATATGAAAAATATTTCCCTCTTAGCACTACCCACCTTTTACGATAAAAGCAGTGAAGACCCAAATAAATTCCTATTTGAGTTCGACATCTAGTGTAGGAGCTACAACTACTTACAAGATGCCCAGAAACTAAAACTCTTTCCTTCCACCCTCAAGGACTCTGCACTAAGATGGTTCATGGGGTTGGGAGAGTCCAGTATTAGGTCTTGGGAAGCCATGAAATATATATTTCTTAAAAAGTACCAAGACTAATGAAAGACCAAGGAGTCTCGTAATGATATTTTCAAAATCCAATAGTTAGAAGACGAGAATCTCAAGGATTATATGGAACGATTTTCTTATATCTCCTAGAAATCAAAATACCATGACCTTCCAGATGATGCAGTTAGGGATCTTTTCCTTAAAGGAATTTCAGAGGAATACCTAGATATACTTAACCTGATGGCATCAGGTGATATCTCCCATAAACCATTTTCCAAAATCTATGAAATGTGTAAAAATTACTTGAGGAGCAGAGCTAAAACAAGGAAGAATGTTTAGGATCCTTATAGTAGAAACTTAAAACCAGTTAGTTTAGGTGGTATCATGAGAGTAGAGATAGGGAACCTTTTAGATAATTTCAAAACATATATTTTAAGTGCAATAGGTTCCTAGTTGGACACCCTAAAGATTAAAAAGAAACAGGAGGAGGAAAATGCAACAATGAGAATATATTGCCCAATATGCAGGAGGAAGCATTCCTCAAGGGAATGCTCACTGGATAATATTTCAGTTTGTGGCTTCTGCATGGAGGACCACTCAACTAAAAAATTTCCATCATTGCCTAGTTTTTTAGCCATACATAGAAGTGGGGATCTTGGGGAGTCCTCTTATGCATCTAGGAGGCCATGGAAGCCTAGGAATCAACCTACATACCCAGATCTACAACCTCAAGTTCCACCCTATTATCAACAACCATAACAGTGGAACTCACCAAGTTGAAAACCTGGTCTACACAGTACCAACATCCTTGGGTTCAAGGATGGAGAGGAGGACATGACCAAGGGAACCCTCAATCTCCACCTATCCCTATGCCCAACCATCCTTACCCTCAGTTTCCACCGAACATTCTGCATCTTCTGCCAGGTTTTGTTTCACCACCTTTACCTCCTATTCCACAACAACAACAACCACAACAATATCAAAATACAATATCCCTAAGACTGACATTATTACCGACACAACTAGTGCCCAATCCCAATAATAAGCCCACTCAACCTCTTCACAATGTTGAGATGTAGGCCTTCCCGACATATGTCATTTCTCCTGTTCAATTACAAGAGATTCAACTAAGGTCAGGAAGAGTTCTAGACAGGAAAAGGCCTTCAATAGTCATCCAGGAATAAGAAGAAGAGGAAATCCCCAAACAAACCACGGATGACACTAGGTGGGAAGATGTTATTATTCCTAAGAACCAAGAACCCAAGCTTCCCAAAAATGAACCTTCACAAATTACGAAGGCCCCTCCTTATCCAGAAAGATTAGTTATCGAGAAACCTACCACCCGTCTAGAATTTGACATCTTTAATGAATTGAAGAATATTTGTTTCAAGATTCCATTGCTACAAGTCATTAAGGATATTCCAATCTATAGTAAGGTGGTCAAAGAATTGTGTATTAAGAAGCTAGGGAGGAAGTAGAAGGATCCTCCAACAATACATTTGATAGGAGAACTTTCTGAGTGCATATCAAAGCAGCCTAAGGTAGAAAAATATGGGAACCCAGGAAACCCTGTAGTGACCATAACCATTAATGAGGTTTCCATTGGGAACACTCTCATAGACCTAGAGGAAACCATCAATGTTATGACTGTTAACACCTTGGATGAATTATAGTTAAAACCTCCTCTTAGACCTACACCAACCATTTTGGAATTAGCAGATAAGACTAGGGTTATACCTGAAGGAATTTTGGATGATATCATAGTTACTTTAGCCTCATGGGAGTACCCAATAGACTTTCTAGCCATCCACTCAAAGGATCCTACCAAAGGCCATCCCATTATTTTGGGAAGACCTTGGTTAGCCACAACCAATGCATTTATTGCCTGTAGAGAGGGAGAAATGACCATCTCAAATGTACTCTCTATCCAGAAGCTCACCATATACCCACCAACTCAACCTATCATGGAGAATCTATGGTGGCTTGAATGTCCATACGAGAATGAGGAATGGGAAGAACTCGTGTTGCCAAGTGACCATGCCTAGGCACTTTAGGAGCACACAATGAAAAATGTGCTAAATCAGTTTATTTCTGCTATCACGTGTGTTGATTTTCCACAATCTTTCCCCCAATTTGACTACATGTTTGGGGAAGAATTTTAGGAACAATTGGACCCATCAATTTTGTCTTCGACATATTTTATCTTCGAGATAGATGAGTCTACCATATATTATACCATTCCATACGATATTATCCCAGGGAAATTTCTACATATAAACTTCGGGCTAAACCAACAAAAATAGTTAGTAAGTATCCTTAAAGAACAATCAGGGGCATTTGCCTAGGAATACACTGACATGAAGGGTATACACCCTGACACATGTATCCATCACATATATACCCAGGGGGAAGTAACACCTATTAGGCAACCTCAGAGAAGGATGAACCCAACACTCAAAGATATAGTAAAAGATGAGATCCAAAAGTTATTAAATGTCATATTTGTTATCCCATCTCCAACAGTAAGTGGGTATCCTCGCTTGTAGTGGTTCCAAAGAAAGTGACTGGGAAATGGAGAATTTGTGTTGATTTCCGGGAGCTCAACAAAGCCACTCTAAAGGATTACTTTCCTCTTCCTTCCATTGACCAAGTTTTGGATACCCTGTCTAGAAATAAATGTTTCTCCTTTTTAGATGGATATAGCGGGTACAATCAAATTCTCATAGAACCCAAGGATCAGGAAAAGACTACCTTTATTTGTCCTTGGGGCACTTGTGTCTATAGGCTCTTACCATTTGGATTGTGTAATTCTCCTGCCACATTTCAACGAGCAGTACTAGGGATATTTTCTGATCTTATTCATGATTGTGTGGAGGTATACATGGATGACTTCACAGTATATGGCAATACTTACTAGGAAGCCTTAGATATTTTTGAAAAAGTCCTTATCAGATGCCAAGAAATGAACCTATCTTTAAGTCATGAAAAATGTAAAATGTTGTTGACTGAAGGAGTGGTTCTAGGACATCACGTTTCATCTGAAGGGATCAAATTCAATATTGCAAATATTGAGGTCATCGTCATACTTCCACCCCCCAAGACTTAGAAAGAGGTGAGAAGCTTTCTTGGACATGCCAAATACTACCGACGATTCATTCAAAATTTCACAAAGATTGTTGCACCCATGTTTGGATTGTTAATAAAAGATGTTGATTTTCTTTGGACTGAGCAGTGTCAAACTGCCTTTGAAACCTTGAAAGCTAAGTTGTTTGTGGCACCAGTTATTAGGGGGCCCAATTGGGCTCTCCAATTTCACATATCCACTGATGCCTCCGACACTGCAATAGGAGGGTTATTAGGGTAGAAGGAAGACCAACAATCCTATGCCATTTATTTTGTGAGCAAGAAATTGTCCCCTTCCGAGTTAAACTACATAGTTACCGAAAAGGAATTCTTGGCAGTAGTTCATGCTATCAATAAGTTTCATCACTACATCATAGGTTATGAAGTATTTTTACATACATATCATTCTTCCATTATATTTATCATGAATAAACCCATAACTAATGGCCCAATGACTAGGTGGCTCTTGCTATTGCAAGAGTTTAATATCACCGTTCTTGACCGACCTGGAAAGGAGAATTTGGTAGCTGATTTTATTTCAAGAATAAAAAATAAGGATGATGATATTTCTGTAGATGATAGTTTCCCAGACGAGAACCTTTTTTCCCTTTCTGTAAACACCCCATGGTTTGCAGATATGGAAAACTATCTATCTACTAGAAAGTTACCATCTCATTTGTCACCTCATGAAAAGCGTAGAATTATTACACAAAGTGCCAATTACTCTTGGGTTGGCCATTAACTTTTTCGTACAGGTCCTAATTTGATTATTTGTAGATGTGTCTGAGAAGACGAGATACCAAAAATACTACGAAGTTGTCATGATGGACCATGTGGTGGCCATTTTTCTGACAAACGTACAACATATAAGGTGTTACATTCAGGTTACTATTGGCCTAACATTTTCAAGGATGCTGCCAAGTATGTGAGGAGTTGTGATAGTTTTCAAAGAATAGGGAGACCCACATCAGCTGAAAAAATTCCCTTGCATGCCCAAGTTATGATAGAACCTTTTGAGAAATGGGCCCTTAACTTTGTAGGACCAATGTCACCCATGTCTCGGAAGAAAAATTATATTTTGGTTTGTACAAATTATGTCACCAAGTGGGTAGAGGCAAAATCCCTATTTAGAGCTATAAAAAAATCCGTTATCAAATTCATTTATGAAGACATCTTTACCCGCTTCAGTGTTCCTCATGAAATTGTTACAGACCAAGGAACTTAATTCACTTCCAAGCTGATGAGAGAACTAATGGAGAAATAAGGGATTAAACACTGTAAATCTTCTCCATACCACCCACAAGCTAATGGTCAGGTAGAGTCTACAAACAAAGTTCTGGAAGCTATATTAACCAAGACTGTTCAATTACATCATCAGGATTGGACTGATAGGATTCCAGAGGATTTGTGGGCATATCGGACCACTTGGAGAAACACCACTGGGCATACCTATTATGAGCTAGTGTACGGGAAATAAGTACTTCTACCAATAGAATTTCAAGTAAGGACCTTCCGTATTTCCACAGAATTGGGATTAAACTTAGATGAGGCTCAGAACCAATGATCCCTACAATTAAATGAGTTGGATGAGATCAGGCAAGATGCTATCCGATGAACAATATTATCCAAAACCAAAGGATCAAGTGGCATGAAAAGTTTATTAAGATGAAACACTTCCAACCTGGTGATTGGGAATATTTTTTTGACTCCCGATTTAAAACGTTTAAAGGCAAACTTACCACTCAGTGGTTGGGTCCTTATAAGGTAGTCACCGTGTATGACAATGGAGCTGTGAAAATCAAAACAATTGATGATGGACAAGTCTCCTTTGTAGTAAATGGACACCGAATCAAACTTTATCACATGCCCATTTCCAAAGAAGATTTTCTACAGGTCATCTCATCTGACAAGGCATTGGCCTTAGTATATGGGGAAGTCCCCTCTTGTTCTTGAATGATTTTTTGAATTTTTGACTGTACATATGTAAACAATTTTGAATTTTGTTGATAGACAATTCTAGATATTTCTATAGGTATTTATTTCATTAGGAGTAGAAAGTTTCAAGGAAATAAATAAAAAAGGATTTTTCTTCAAAATATTGCTATATTTGAACCTGGTTGTCTGCTAATCATCAAATGAATAATGACTTGCTGTAATTAGCCTTATTTTTGCAAAGATTTTTTATCTTCTTTTTTTCTCAAGGCATCTTAAAAAGTAGCTGCTCCTAAACCTTCACCACTATATAAGGAAGTAATATCGTAACCATCAAGCTTAGAGGTCACTCGTATAGTTTCCCCAAGAACCCTGAGTAAGTGAGTAAAGTATATTTATTAAAGAGTAACAAGGAGGTATGATTAGTGGTTAGCTATTGAAACATCAGAATAACTTAAATAAAATAAAATAAAATAAAGTGAATTGAGCCTAAAGATACCTTTCTGTTCTTTCCCAATGGTACCATCCACTACACACTAAAAATGCTTGATTATATCATATCTTTAGATAGGCTACGTCTGCTTAAGTACCCCTTACATCAGGACAATTACTAAGGAATATATAACATAAATTCATCCTCTAACATAAATACCATCCCAATTGGAAAAAAGAAAGAAAGAAAAAGTTGTTTTCAGAGTTGTCCCCCCATCTTCTTTCAAAAAACAATCTTATACTAAAATCTTAAAAGGTGGAGGGCCAGTCTCTAAGGGTGTAAGAGGCTAACCCACCGAGATACTGAACAAGTCTGCTGGCAGTGGGTACCGGCCTGTGGTATGACTAGGTAAACCCGTCGGAGTATTAAACAGGCTTGCTGGCAACAGGGAATTCTACCTAGCGAGGATGATAGTATGAAAACAAATAAATAAGAAATTTAAACTTGTATCGATGTATAACATTACTTGTAGACAAAGCTGACACGAAGTATGTATGATTAAGATAAGGTTAATGAACTCCATAAATTTTCCATTGGGAACTAACTTTGAGAATATCTCGAAACTCTCTCGCCTACCTCTTCTTAACTATATATAGGATGTTCTATCCTATAGGTGGGGCCATATTCTAACCGTCTCGTCAGAACGATATATGAAATTTATCTCTACACTTAACAAGCTGTAAATCTTCAGCTATTGGGAGAACTGACTAGTTTCCTATATTTTTTATTGTGAGGTGTCACAATACTTAGGTGTGGGGGAGGGGTTTCATGAGTTGAAAAATGATAATACTACCTAGAAGAAGTAGAATCTTTGTAAAAAATTATGTGTATTGTTTTTATGATACAAACTATTACATCAATAATTATTTTATTTTTGAAATGCTAAATATTCCTTGTGTGTTATCAACTATTGTACATTTCCTTAACAGACCACTTAACTGGTTTTTACAGACTATTCATTACAGAGTTGTGATTACATGCCTTATAATATGCGAGATAGATGAATGGATTGTGTGAGCACGATGACAAAACAAATAATAATGGAACACTCTTATCCTGCCTCTAATCCTATTCATTGTGACTGTCAAAATCGTTTTAAGACTGAATGTTATGGTTAAAACATCCATTACATGATGAATAAATTTCATTTCCCACAGGGGTACCATATGGACTACCATATGGAGTTCCATATAGAGTGTCGTATGAGGTGCCATTTAAAATACCATATGAGGTTCCAGATGACGCGCCATATGAAGGATCAAACGAGATGTATACACACAATAAATGCCCACGATTTTAGGTAACCAAGAATCATTTGCAGTTATTTGAGTTAGTTAATGGAAATTGAAATTAAATGATACAATTCTTAAGCATTTTTATGATCAAATGTCCAAGTCAAAGACTTGGACATTGATCTAACTCCCTCATCATTACAAATGCCTACAAAAGATGCTCTTCGAATTTGAAATCGGTGCACTCATGCTTACACATGGCAACTTGTGTGTGATGAATTCATCAATGAATTCAATCGTTTCCACCTTGGGTGCATTAAAAAATGGAGGGATCGCTCAAATAATTATCCCATTTATGCATTGTGTTAACCCTCTGCTCAATTGTGTTCTCCCTCTTCTTAATCGTGCTCATCCTCTATCTGATTGCGCTCGTCCTCTGTCGAAGTTCGCCCTCTATCCATTCTCCACACTGCCACCATGCCCAAACAGTATGATCCATCCTCCTATGTTGACCTCTTTTCTATCCCTGAGTTCAAAAAGTGCATATAAGTGTTCCTTCACACAGGGTGGGGACCATTCTTGGCTCATTTGCAGGGCCATGATGATGACGTTTCTATGCAATTCATCCTTGGATTTGATGGAAGGATGGGGCACGTGGTGTCTCTCACCTTTGTGGTCTCTGAGGAATCAATTTCCTCAGCCACAAAGCTTCCAAGAGTTGGAGACAACTGGTTTAAACACCACCAGTTTCCACGAGCGAGCTATAATAGTGTCTTTAAACTTGAGTTTCAGAATGCCTCTGGAGCTAAGGGATACTCCAAGGTGTGGATTAAGGATGAGCTGATTAACCCTCTCATAGTCATTACCATAGTGATCACTTGTGAAGGTAGATATTCTATTTTTAAATCCTACCACTTTCGATTATTAGCTCCCTTTCAATTCAATAAGCCATTGAATTTTCCCTTTTACTTCTTAAAAATTCTTGAGAAGATGCCTTCCCAAGTATGGAAGAATGTAACCAATCCCCATAACAACCTATTACACCATGGCCTCATCAAACTACTTGTCTTAGCTGAGTTGGAAAAACAAGGGAAAACATGGGATGAGTTCATTTACCAATTTTCAAACCCTCACCTTACAATCAAGACTAGCAAGAAAACACTTGATCTAGGGACTGTTACTCCATCCAAACCCCATTCTACGAAGAATCCAAACCCTCATGCTCAAGCTATCCCTTTACCAGAACAAAAATACAAGAAACTTGTTGATACCCCTACAGCCTCATCGGGCAAGAAGATGAAGAAGCCTATTGATAACTCCCCAATGCCTTCAATGTCTATTGATCCTGCACCCAAAAAGATACAAGAGGTAATTCAACAAGACTTCCCTGTAGTCCCACAAATAGGAGAGGAGCTAATCGATTGAAGAGAGGATCTTTTCGAAAGAGTACCTGAAATGCAAGAGGAAAACCTTATGAGAAACCCCTGACCACTTCAGACCCTATCCAAGTATCGTCTGATCTCGAAATACCTCATAAAAGACTTAGGGAAGTGTCTGTAGAAGAATTGGAGCCTCATAGAGAGACAAAATCTGAACCTACTTCTCCACATAAACCCCCTGTTACTCCTACCTCACAGATGCCTACCCCAGATCCCAAAACTGATAGAATTTCTACATCTTTCAAGGGATCCAATCCCTCCTCTAAGATATCTGATCATACTCCAACCATTGAAAAGATACAACAGGAAAATGTTCAGCTGCTACAACAATTGGAAGAGAGGAAGACTTTGGATAAGCATCTTCACCATGTTAATGCAATACTACAAGCAAAGGTGAATTCCTTCCAACGATTGGTTGATCAAATGACCAATACCAATCGCAACCTCAGGGCATAATTGAAACATAATAAGAGGCACAAGACAAAATCTTCAGGACATGAGGGAGAAGCTTCTAAAGCTAATCCTTCTCAACAAGTCTAGTCATATGGGGAAATTCATTTTTGTTTTTAGTGGGACCTGCAAAATCTTAGGTGTGGGGGTAATGTTGGGCTCATGATTTGGTTAAGTAACGAAGCTGATTAAATCCTTTTTGACCGGTATTATATGTGTATTTAACTATTTTGAAGAAGTTTTGAAGGATTTTTATATCAAATCGTCATAACATATACCAGGTATGTATACTTGATCTTTTGTGATGGTTTTAAGCTTAATTCAGTTGGATTTGATGATCACAATAAGATAATGCATGATCTGTGTGTCACGGGGAAAAATTACATGGCATTTTTCCATCCAGTAGCTCGTCCGATACTCCATCGGTCACTGCATCTGGTACTCCATCTGGCACTGCGTTCGACACTCCATCCAACACTAAAACCGTGGGCGAGTTGGTGGTTGTTATATCGACGGCCTGTGCTAGGCGAATCAATGACATGGATTTTTCTCACGCTCATTGCCTCCAGCTACTGAGCTCTTGACATCTTGGATTGATCTTTTATGCTGAGCGTTGAGTGGATCACTTTGTTTATAGAAGCCACAGGCAGTTAGAACACATTTAATGGAATTTGTTGTTTTTAGAGGAGGTCGACCCTTCCAGTGGTCGACCTCTCAAATTGTAACTGTATAAATACCACAGTAGTGGTCAGACAAAATAACAAAGTATTGTTAAGACTTGCCAGGGAATTGCTAGAATCGTTTTTGTTGTGTAATTCAAGACATTTCCACAGACTTGTGTAAAACTATGTTTTTTATTTAAATGCCAGAAGTGAGTTGATTCAGATCATGATTCGATGTTTAAAAGTAGCCACGATCTGTTGGGGGGCCCACCAGTGGTCTGGGTGAATAGTTAGATATTTAGCTTGTGCAATTGCCATTTCTTTCATTTTCCTGTATATGTGTTTTTATCATTTTACATGTTGTGTATTTGTTGTTCATAATTTAATTGTTTCGATTTCCTTTTTGCAGGTTGCTTATAAAGGATAGTTGTTAATAGGTTGTGTCTTTTTAATTAATTAGTAAATAGATTGCAAGCTTAGCTACTAACTGTGTCATGTGATTAAATGCTAGTTTGAATTTCTGTAGATTGAAGTAGAATAGTTAGAACATAGTATTGAGTAAAACAAAGTATTGAGTTAATATAGGGTATATAGTTTCTTTGGAAAAGTTTTGATGGATGAATAGTTGCTAGCTTTGATTTTGATTCTTAGTTTGCTTATTTGGTTTGCTCATCAATTTTCCTGTCATATGTTGAGATAGAAGTAGAATTTGAATTATATTTTTATGAGTATTTTAATTTGCAATTTGAATTGTTAATAGTAGGATTAGTTTTGTTTATTTCATGAAATTTCTATTCTAGATTTAACTTGCAATTCTAAATAGAAGTCTGAGTTTGAGTTAAGTTTTAGTTATAAGTGTTTAAGTGTGTGAATTTGTTTACATTAGCATAAGAGTGCATTTGAATTAAATAGAATAGCGTTTTTTTATCGTTGATGATTAATGCATAAATTGAAAGATCACATGGATTTTCAGGGTAGTTGATATTTCTACTATGATGGCTAAGCTCTCGTTAGATTTCTTGATTCATACCTTTCATTTCTTCATAGAAGTTAATATCAAAATTATTCCTCTTGAGCTATCACTAATCATTAGATGCCATCGTGATGTCATATGACACCGAAGACATAATCATCATCATTATATTTGAAGTTCTTGTTGTTATAGATTAAGATTAGTCTTTGAATACCATCATAATTCTTTTCATCAAGTAGGTTAAGATTTCCTTTTGAATATTAGAAGTAATTATGAATTTTATCTTAAGAATAGAGTTCAGTTGCTTAATAGTTGATTAGTTACTTGTTGAGTAGTTTTGATTAGTTTACTTGCTGCATAAGTTTTAATAGGTTAGTTGTTTGTTTGTTTACTTGTTTACTTACTATTGTTCATTGATTTGAATAGATTGATTAGATTAGTTTGTTGTTGTTATTGTTCATTAGTTGAATAGATTAAATATATGGCTTTCTTTTGCTCATTAGATTGATTAAGTTAACTTGTTCATTTTAGGGTTTTCATTTACTTCTTTAGGACAATCCATCGATCCATTGTTTAAAAGTTACTTAGGGTAAATAGTTTAAGTTTCTTGATAGGATTTTCTCATTGATAGTCTTTTCTTAAGTAGATTAGACCTCAGATAGACCATCTCCTTAGTTAGATTATATTTCCTCTAGCCTTTTTGCCTTGGCACATATAGTGCTACAACTCTAAGTTTACTTACCCCGGGTTGACAATTTAATTAATGGTTTTTAGTGCATATAGAACACCCATCACACACCACATTAAAATTCTTGTCAAAAACTACCCTTGGGATTTTTTTTTAATTTGAGCACATAGTTTTCCAAAATTATGTCCAAATAAGATTAAAAGCAAACAAAATTTATGCTTGATACGTGTTAAATTTTGAATTATTTTTATATTTATCTAACTATGAATTATGCGACCATATCAATATAAATAAAATATTTTTTATTGCTTTTCCAAATTTGAAATATCGTACTAATTCATCTTAATGATTATGACCACCTTGTCAATTGGGTTTAGCTCGAGTGGTTTGGAGGAATTTGTTATACTCCCCACCTAAGTTCAATTCCCTCAAGTGATATGTTGAACTCATAACAAGTATATTGTTGTAATGGATTTCAAGCCCCTGTTGTTGACTAGCCTTATGCCATGAAAATTCCAGGGTTTATCTTGGGTACCATCCTCAAAATGAGAGTAATACGGGGTTTTCCGTGGGATTTGCAACATGGAAAAACTGATTATGAACAATTTATTCTATATTAATAATAACAAAGATGTGATCTAAATTTAATGTGAAGACAATATCATGTCTCAAATGAAAATAAAGACACTCTCATTTATGCATTCAAAGTGTCTAGTTACTCCCTTAAATTAATCAAATAACAATTTTTTCCTTAAGTTGTGGAATCAAAATTGAAATTTAATAAATGGATTTCCATGAATTGATTCTTGTGATAGTAATTTTCCTTAATAGTTGAATTTCGAGGAAATACCACATTGAAATAAAAGTCCTGACAAACCCTAAATCGATGCAATATTATTGACATGTTCTTTTTTCCTAAGAAAAAAAACTGTAATTATATTAAAAATAAACAAAATTACAGAGTTATATGCCTAAGGAATTCAAGAGTGCACTAAAGCCACTTAAAGCAATGACTCTTCATACTTGCATTTTTATGCATAACATAGAACTATAGAAGTAATATTAAGTGTGTTTCCCAACTCAAAAGGATCATATAATTTACATCATTCAACTACAAACTTGAAACTATCCCCTATCTTAAAAAAAAATACGTCATAGTATGAAATTAAAGCTAAGGTTCATGAGTATATTTAGTTGTGTGCCCATCCTTTAGTATGGATATAATACAAGTTCCTCTCTCCAGTCCTAATCCATATTTTGATAGACCATCCACTATCCTATTCCTGTCCCTGCATATGTGAGAAAGTTGTCATTTGAAGTTGCAAATCATCATATAATGGTTGTAAGGTGAAATTCCTAAGTGTTGTTTTCTTTCACAACCATTGAATAACCAGGTGTGAGTCACCAAATATTTGAATTTGTGATACACCAAACTCTTGGACCAACCATTGACACGTTCTTTTATAATCTTTACAATAATATTTATTAATATCTGGTATTTATGTAATATTAAAAATATTTATCAATATCTATATCTATATGTAATATTCAATATTTAACCAGAAAAAATCACATAAGGATAAATATTAAATATCTAGTATTTATTTCCCAAAAAACACATAATATCATGTAATGAGATCATTAAATGTATTAAGCAAAACACTATATAAATATTAAATTTCTAAATAAAAAAGTCATTAGATTGATACAAAATGTATGCAGTGCTTTTAATTTGAAAGAGATATGATATAGTCCATAGGATATGGTCCATTGACAATTTGGAGTGGTTGTTATTCCAATGACCCAAGGTCAAATCCTTGTGGGCATGCTCCTCCCCTATGTGGGGTTTTCCATATGTGACTATTGATTATATGAATGGTGTTTATATAACCTTAGACCTAATTATTATAATGGTTCTAATAAAGTACCAACAAGCCTTATTCTTCACTTAAGTGTGTGAGGGTGGGTCAAGTTTATTTCCAAGTTCACCATCGTTCAAAAGATGGGTTCCCATTTAAAATAAATAAATAAAGATATATGAGCTAAATATGAACATGATATTGGGGTGGTAGGTGCTAGGGGGGTATTATAAGCCTTGGAGTAACAACACAAATGACGATTTCTAAGGGCCTCATTATTGATTCTAATAATCTAGCAGAATATTATGCCTTAATTCAAAGGCTAGGGATAACTATTGAAGATAATATTCAATCCTTGATCATGGTAGGGGATTCAAATCTCATCACAAAAAAAATGGTTACTAATTTTTTTTTCACTGACCATACTCTGGATTCGGTGCTATATCATGAAAAAAAGAGGTGTTTACATTTACTAGTATTAATTTCTTTTAGGTACTTTGAGAGAACAATCGAGTGGAAAACAATTTTTCTAATAAATCCACCCTCTTAAAAGAGGGGGTTATTAGCATCAATGGAAATCAAATCAATCTACCCCATTCCATAGCACATAAACATGATTTTTAATTCATGTATGAAAGATTTAAGGCATCCCATGGCTCAACGTGCGGTCACCAAACCATATTACAAATGAAACTATGGGAAGAGATGAGGGCCTCCATTTCACATGCTCATAGTTGTGCATTTGCATGATCATGAACTTGGGAGAAATGTATTCCTTGATTGTGGTGGGATTAAGTCTTTGGTAATCCAGAGGAAGAAGCTCTAGTTAGCAGGATCCTTGGAAAGATATGGATTTTTTTGGGGGGTATCCCTTCTTGGTTTATTGCTTAAGAATTCTGGTGAGCCCCCTCCTTTGGTAATTGGGGTAGGGGAACTCTCAATCCTTGAGTTTGGGTCTTCATTGGGAAGTTCTGTTGGTATAATTTTGATTTAATTTCCATCTTTTCCCGCTCTAGCACATCAAGGTGGTGTATTTGTGAATAGTTCTTGGTTATGGGAAGTCACACTCTTGTATTTGGTTTCTTGGTATCCGGGGGTGTTTGTTTCATTGTGGTTCATAGTGGATTTTCATACTTTTATTCCAAGAGGAGGTTTTTTCTATGGGTCTTTAGTGAATACTTCCAAATACCTTTGTTTTTGTCATAACCTCTGTTTCATTTTTTAACGAGCTTGCTACAGAGAGGAAAACTATGCTCATAACCTCCCTCTCAAGCATTTTTCTTCCATCCAGTGAATATCTCTTGGAATCCATGTCTGAGTTTTGTCCCTTGACATGGTGTCCTTCCAGAGCATTATCCTCTTGGAAGCCATGATCAAGTAGAGGTTACAAGCATAGTTTTCCTCTCTGTAGCAAGCTCGTTAAAAAATGAAACAAAGGTTATGAGCATAGTTTTTCTTCTCTGTAGAAAGCTCATTAAAAAATGAAACAACAATCTAGGGATTGAACCCAGATCCTTGAGCATAGTTATTTTCCTGTGCTAAGCTCGTTAAAAAATGAAACAGTCACCTCTCCCGTTAGGTCGAGTCTTTCGCTAGATCTCGTAGATGTCGAGTTGAGTCTTTCGTTAGGTCTCATATTTGAACCTTCATTTCATCCACCTGCATCCTTTTTCTCCATCTAGTAGAGAAATTGGTGACAACCTCAAATTCGGTGAATGAATTTAATCTTAGGGGGGCATGTCTCTAGCCTTTGATTATCATTCGGGAGTTAAGCTGCTATCTTTTCAAGCTGGGGGCATAGTACCAACTATCCATGGGTATCCCTACCTTTGGAAATTATGTTGGGAATTTACAAGCATAGTTTAATTTTGTTTCAAGCTTGTGTCAAAATGAAACCAATACCGAGCTTAGTCTTTGTTCTTTCTCATGCTCAAAAAAACATGAGAATGTAACCGAGTAGAATTTTATCACTTTTTTGGACTCGTAAAGCTTATACGAAAAAGGAACCCCCTAGAGTCTCCTTTAATCTCTTTTCAGACTCTCTAAACATGAAAAGATTGCCGAGTGATCTTGCTTCCTTTCACACTCGTTAAAATGTTTGAAAGGGTGTCTTTCGAGTGGTAGTTTATTTCTTTTTCGGCCTCATGAGACTAATATTACGAAAAATGACAACCATGGAGTCATATTTAAGTTCTTTTCAGACTCTCTAAACATGCAAAACCACCGATTTTTCCTTCTTTGGACTCGTTCAAATTACTCATTGAAGGGCCCATATGGGAACAAACCCTTACTTCTTCCAGTTCGTTAAACAAAGGAAGATGAACTTACTTAAGGTGAGTTATATCGAGAATGTGTTACCCTCCTTGAGCTCGTTAAATTAAAAAGAGGTACTCATCTATCTCTGTGGGGGAAAAATTGAAGGAAGTAGGTCAAGGTTTTTGAGAATCCTTTATGGCAGCTTTTGTCGCCCTTGAACATGGCACATTTTTGCATCTCATCTTACAGTTGGGTAATCCACTTGTCTCTAGGTCATACCAATTCCATGTGTCTCCATACTTTTTTGTCCAGTTGAAGAGTTCTCTTATTACTGTCACATTAAATTTTTGGTACTCATCGGGTCAGTGCTGCCAAGTCAGTCATTGTGCCTCATCATGTTCAAGGGAAGTTTCACTTCAAACCATCCATCTGTAGTATTACCAGTTTCCATTTCCTATGTTAGTCCATACTCATTTGATTCACCATCTTACATCACTTTCCTATGCCAGTTTCGTGTTGCTGATGGGGGATACATCAAGGCCCTCCTTTGACAAGTCTCTTTCTTTCAAATTCAACACATCATCCATGAATTAGACTTAGAAACCAGTTAGTACCTTGGGACCTGCATGCCTCAATGGCAGGCCCCCTCGTTTCTGACAATGGGTTTACATCATTGACCTCTGATTGGATGATTCCATGAATGTTCGACCTCAACTCATTTATTCACATTCGCTGGAATGTACTAGGGTACCTTGGGAGTCATTGAGATCATTGGTGATTTCCCTTTCACTTGTTAACAATTTACCTCAATGACTGGTAATCAAGTGGTTTCTACCATGTTCGACATCAAAACATCTATTCACATGGTTAGATTCGTGCCACATTGGGATTGGTAAGAAGACCCTGGGTTGAGCATTCACTCTATTAAACCATTTTTCCCAGGTTGCGAAGGAAATAATTTGAGCATGTTGATATAGACTGTCACATAGATCCACATTGCATTGGTCCATGGCTATGTTTTATCATCTCGTAGCTTCACTATGGATTTTTTGTGGCTACGATCAGTTCATGTCATGGAGGTATGGATCCACATTGTATCTTTGGTGGCCATATCCTTAGTCAATATTTTCTCATGGATCCGCAGTGTATTGGTTGGCAGTTGTGCTTTGAGTCATCTCGTATTTTGAGCATAGGTATGCCTGCCTCAGAAATGGAACATATATTAATACTGTTTGATGGTTATTTGCAGCTTCTTCCAGGTTCTCCAACTCCACACCCTTGCATTAAAGATTCGTAAAGTGTTTCGGCCATCATTCTCTCTTCTGACCTCACACTTTAGGGGGCATTTTGTTACACATGAAATTTTCACACCTAGGTACATCACCCTAAGTGTCGTAAGTGTCATATAAGTGTCTCATACACCTTGACGCCATGGAATAACCTATGTCACAATCCCTAGTCAATGTGGAGGAGGGATATATTACATGAAGGGAAAAATACAAAGTGCACATGAATTATTATTAATATTCATGAAAAATAAAGTAATTAAGTGTGAGAATCCACCTCGCATTTGGTTTCCTATTTTTTAGGGAAGGTGGAAGATCTCATGGATGGTTGAAATATTTCCTCATTAAAATCCTTAAGAAATATTTTCTCCCTAAATATCTTAGAGATCCCTTTTTTAGTGGATCTGATGAGAGATCCTCTCCATGGTGGTTAAGCCTCCAAATCCTATATAATGAGGGCTTTCCATGGAGGATGGAGGCATGGAGAAGTTTAGAGATACCAAACTTATGATCTCATAAGGAAGGAAGCAAATTGGAGGTGTCAAACTTATGGTCTTGGGATCTTTGTGCAAGGGTTGGATGAGGAGGACATGGAGAGGCTGTTGCAACTTCATCAATGGTTTGTAAGTATATCTTTTGAGTGGCTTGTTTCCTTCAATATTGTGTACATTTGCATGATCTTGTCTTTTGGATAAATATAGATTTAAATTAATAATGGTAGAATAGGAAGTATGCTTTGTCTTCATTGTTTATTGGATTGCAAGACTCGTTAAAGGACTTGGAGATCAAGCTCAACTTGGACTGAGAGAGGACAAATTCCGTAAAAAGGTACTCTGATCCAGGTGGATATCGGTGGCCACCCACCTTTTCCAACTAGCTCAAAACAACTTTATGACAATTTTGGCAATTTACTATTTTTAGCAGGTTTTAACTTCCAGGGCCATTTTGAGGGCCTAAATGAAGGTTTTTTGAGATCTAGGTTCTCAATGATAGACAAAGGCATGCTTGAGCCCCCAAAATGAATATCCTCGACGATACCTTTCCAACGAGCTATCACACGCCTAAAACGAAGATTGTATGCAAAAGTTACGACCCCGGGAAGTTGATGCACCAACTTACCCAAACGGGGCCCACATGACTTTTGGCACTTCATCTCCTAGGGTTAGGT
>ML799850.1:10443-49647 GCA_009831015.1 Picea engelmannii | reverse complement strand
TCTTCTTGCGAATGCGAGTAGCCGTCACATCTCTTCTCAGAGATAAGCTACCACCATTCTAGCGAGTCTTTCACTCTGTATTTTTACAGTCTCTGTACATTTCTTTCATTAATAGAAATCGTGTATTACTGTATATCTGTGTTCATGGTTGCATCTCTGATACATTTCTGTTATATTATTGAACATATGCGATATCTCTGTGCATTTCTTTATTATATCTCCGCTCTCATTTTGTGCCGAAAATAATCCAGATCATACTCATATCTTGTTCCTCTTCTCTATTTATTAGATTGGCTATGTTTAAAGGAAATTCAGTGTTCAAAGTTAACACGTTTCTGTCTTGTTCATAGGGGTCTAAGGTCTTGGGTGTTGCACATTCTGTGGTGTTTCTACAATTGAAATGATGCTATCTTTGTTACTCTGTCACAATGGATTATTGTAAACTAAATAATATTAATATGGTTTTAGGAATCATGAAGAAGCCATTCAGGTCAACATGACATCAATTTTCATAACAACTACAAATATTCATGATAATGAGCAGTAGGTAGTCACTCAGGTTGCAACAATTATGGGCACACTTGTACAACAAAAATGTCAAATTGTAGTTCTAGAAGAAGAATTTAATATGCTATAGATGATGGCTATTAACATGAGAAAGGGGCATCAAACGAGGTCCAATATGTGAACTCAAAATTGTGGAAAGTTGAATGAGGAAGAAATAGTGCGTCAACTTGATGATGTAATGTAAATTGAGTATCTAGATATAGAATTCAGAAATGAAGCACTGGAAGAAGTAACAAGTACACCTACCTTCTATTAGTCTTTATGTTTTGTAAGGTTATTAGATTATTTGGTTTACTTTTTAGAATATATACCTCTTAGGAATACTAGGTTTTAGACATTATTAGGCTAGGATATAGGGTCATAGATTGTAATGAATATTCCTACTATTGGACCTATTTTAAACACTTTTGATTGTACTCTCTTTGAATATTTGATGCGGTCTTTTTTTATTAATATAAATCTCCCAATTATTGTTTAAAAAAAATCTAAACATGATACTATTTTATAAGTATTCTTTCTTCATTGTCATATTGTTGAATTTCATCTAATATCTCCCTAGAAAGACATAATAAATTCCTCTTATCATTTTATTTCTCTTTATCCTATGATGCCATGTACCTATAGTAAGGCTCTTATATTCTCTTCCTTGTCATCTAGGTATTAATTTATATCATCTTCCACAAGAACAATCTGCTTCTTTACACTACCAACGAAACATTACCATTATTCTCATCCTTCCCTTTTTCTACATCATTATTAGTGAGGGCTTCAATTATTACATGAATGTAGAAAATTTGATATTGGCCACCTTCATCAATATTTCCATAATTGAGAATGTCATCTAACATACCTATATATGAGGGTTATCATTTTGTCTTTCACTCTTACTTATGAATGTGGAAAATTTGATATTGGCCACCTTCATCAACATTTCCATAATTGAGAATGTCATCTAACATACCTATATATGATGTTATCATTTTGTCTTTCACTTTTACTTTGTATTGGATCATCACCCTAACATTCTCATTTCCCAATTCATGCTCATGAATCTCACATTGTGTTGGATCATCAAATACATACTTTGTTACTAGCTAAAAATTTATCACAAACCACGATCTTCTATTCCAATATATATAATGTATGTCAAAACATAAACTATAGCCAATATATCTATATCTATATCTATATCTATCTATATATATATATATATATAAACAATTGGCTCATGATGATGTGAAAAATTGTAATGCCATGGAATATAAAGCATACAAACTATCAAAGTTATAAATAACTTGTAAATGTCTCAAACCATTTATTCCTGAATATTACCAAAAGGGTCTTAATATAACTTAATATTTTGTTGTTTTTTTCCAACCTGTATGAGAGGCCTATGGAATAATATAACTTAATATTTTGTTGTTTTTTTCCAACCTGTATGAGAGGCCTATGGAATAAGTTTTGATCCTTTGCATTGGCCCATTTGAAGTGGTTCCATAAAATAAATCCTATTTTGATTTATCTATACGGTAAATGCAAAAATGTTGATTATTTGACCACATAACACTATGCAAGGTCACATGTCACGATGAGTGCAACATAGAAAAACTGTGTCATACTAAAATACATAATAATTAAAATGGCACAATATGAATGATGATTCAATGCATTAGTACATTTTACAAGTGTAGGTACTTTTTTTCCTATCATCTTAGAATATTTATTTCATCCTAATCTACACCTTTGTGGTGTACATAGCAAAGATTTTCTAAATGATCCATTGGGCAATTCACCTCTTAACTTCATAGGAAGAGGAATGCTATGTGGATGGTTTTTCTTAAATTATAGTATTATTGCTTGCACTTCACCTTTTTTTCTCGTCATATGTTTCTAGCCACATGCTCATTGTTTATGTTTGAGATCACAAATTTATTGACTACATCCACAACTTCTTTTAAGAATTTGCATGATAACTTAAATTACATATATAAATTAAAAAAAAATGATATTAATTTTAAAATAAAGATTGTAATATTGTCTTGACATAATCACATATTGAGCTTTTCCTGTCCCCTTCTTAAAGGGAATCATCCATTATTTTATTTCCACAATCTACGTCCCACATACATGGTACATGAATTTTATGAAGGATATATCCTTTGATATGAAACCCCATAGACATTCTAGTTGCTTCACAAATCATTTCAATGATTTTATCCACTTTTTAATAAGAAAATCGACATTGTATATACATGGCTAAGAAAATCGACATTGTAGATACATGACATAGTCATGGGCATACTACGCTTGATATGTTGAATTCTACAAAATAATTTGAACAATCCATAACATACAAATTGGAAAAAAATTAATGTACAATAGTTTAATGGACAAACATTCATTTAGAAAACATGAGAACCATCTTCATAGTCATAAGGGGGAATTGATCTAGTCGTTGTCATTACTAAAAGAAAATGGAATGTATTGAAAAACTGAAATGTGCCTTGATGTTCCACATCAACTCATAATCAACTCTCTACATTTCTATATCTTTATCTCTCAAGATTGGCCAACTTGACTCAATTGACAACATTTTTTTTTTGCTAATTATCTAACTTCTCTAAACTTTTCAACTTTCTTCTAAACCTTTTTGTGTCCAATTAGGATGTTTAGATTCCTATAGAATTATTCAAATATATTCATCTTACTTCAAGTTCCATTACAATATTTCAACTTACTTTGGTGTGATATCTATCATGCACACTCATGATGCATGCTTTCATTCCTATCACATTCCTTTACAACCTTGATGATGTCAATATCACATGCACTCTCTTCCTTAGATGTTTAGTTTCATATTTCCTTCATCGATGCCTGAACTACACTCAACATTTTTCTCTTGCACTACCATGCTTTGACTTCTATTATAGCCATTTATATTGCACCATTCTTCAACTTGTATCATGGTCATCTATGCCACACTCATAATGTGTTTCCCTCATATGTGTCATCCTCATCTATGGCACACTCATTTGTGTTGTGATCATCTACGTTTCACTTTCTTAATATATTTATGGACATAATTGTTTCAAGGATTCTTTTGAATTGAATTTTCCTTTCAAATAAAATAAAGTGCATCATATTGTTTCTCCGTCAAACTCTAATTCTTATTTAACAACATTCCATAGTAAATTTTATGATACCCTGCTTCAAAAATCCAAGTATTTTCTACATTGGTTATGTTTTCCCACTTAACTATATACTTCTTATACTATGCACTTCACATCTTTGTCACTTTTTCAAATAACACTCACTTAGTCACATCCTACTTCTTCCTTGCCAAATGTCTATGGAAATTTTATTATACAAATTCTTCTTCTACATCATCATCTTCATATACATTGTTATCTCCTTAGTTGTACTCATAAATCTACAATAATGGAGATATGTGATATGGAAAACTCATTAGAAAAATCCACCTTTTTTTTCCAAGGAAAAAAAATATAACTCTTATTCAAGAAGAATAAATATAACAATCATCATGTGCCTTAATTTTTTTCCCAAAAAGTACCTTCTAGAGGAAAGTAATAACCACCAAAAACCGAGCTAAACATAAATTTAGAGAGAGACTTATAGATCTATCTCCTCTGAAACCTAACTGGTCCATTACATATTATTCTCAAACCTATCCCAAAAACATAGCATATTACATATTTGATCATAGCACAATCCATTAAAATGCATCAAGTGTAGACTGCACTATTATAACAGGTTGTCCATCATGGAACTTAGAAAGTACAAACTAATTCACCATTAAAGCCAATAGACAAATCCACCTTGTATGCATTGTTGGAACATTTCCTCTTGACATCACATGGTGAAATTTTCTTCACACTTAACTTGTTGTAAGCACCCTTGCGATGGTGCTCTTTCCTGAGATGTACCATGACCAAATCACCAACTACAAATTCCTTGTACCTTCTATGCGCATGTGCAAGCTCTTTATTCCATGCACTTCTCTCCTTAGTCTATATTGAACCTTCACATACATCTTGTCAATTTGATCTATGAATGTTTTTGTATCATCACTTCTTTATATTTTGATTGAAAAATATATTAGATCTACAACTCCTATAAGACTCCACTATGTTGGGTATGTGTTATATTTCTTGCATGATTATCCCATGTACTATACATTGGAATGGGAGAAAGGGGGGTTAGAGGGGAGGGGAGGGGGGGGGGGGGGGGGGGGGGGGGGGGGGGGGGGGGGGGGGGGGGGGGTTGCAACCCCTAAGAATTTTTTTTTGGGTTGATTTTGGCCTATTTTTGGTGTTCTTTGTCCAATGGTTTTTCATCCTATTGTAATGTAATTCCAGTCAATGAATCTAATCTAGGTCAATGGATTAGGGTTTTGAATGCTACGGGATCCTATATATTGTATTATAATGGTGAAGTTAATACAATGAGAGTTAGAGGTGTGGCTCTAAACATTTGTTGGTTTTCCTAGTTAAGAGTTTCAAGGGTAAATTTATGAGTACTATGCATGATAGCTATTATTTTCTTTCTTTTACATAAAGAAACTATAGTGCATTGCTATATTATAAAGGTTTGAAACCTACACACTCATACATACTCTTAAATGGTTAAAATCACGTCGACTTTTTCATAGAGTTTCTTATCACCCATGCTTCAACTTCTGTGGTGGTCATCTATATCACACCCATGTTTCAATTTTTTTTATAGTCATCTATGTTGCACTCATTTATGTCTCACTCACGTGTTTCTCTCATATGTGTCTCACTCATTTGAGTTGTGCTCATTATGTCACACTTTCCTAACACAATGATTGACTTGGTTGTTTTAGTTGGGATTCCCTTGCATCAACTTCCCTTTCAAATACCTCATGTTTCCCCATCAACCTCCATTTCTTCTTCAACAACCTTCCCCCTGGAAATATTTTGATACTCCACTTCTAGATCCAAGCATCATTTGCATTGGTTCTATTCTTCCACTTGAAGAGATACTTCTTATAATTTGCACTTTGTGTTTTCCTTCGTCACTTTTTCATCCAACACTTGCTTGATAAACATGGTGCTTCTTCATTGGCATGTATCTACCCCATTATACTTCTTCACATTCTTCCTGTGTATCATCATCTTCATCGATGATGGTGTCTCCTTGTTATACTCCAATTAGAAAGTTTGAAAATAGTCGATATGTAAAGCTTCTATGGAAAGTACTCCACCTTATATGAATTATCATCAAATTCTCTCTTGACCTTACATTGTAAGTTTATTTACATTCAAATTGTTGTAAGCACCCTTGGAATAATTCTCTTTCCCAAGTTTTACCATAAAGAATCACTAATTGAAAATTAATTAAAACTTCTATGCTTATCTACACGCTTCTTATACACCATGTTCTTCTCTCCCCATTTTGTTTTAACTAAGTAGACATATTATTTACATATGCTTTTGCATAATCACTTCTTTACATGTCAATTAATGAAATCTACAATATATGCAAGTATTCTAATACTATTCCATTGGAAATGTTGTTGATCTATTCACAAGTCTATTATACGAGAACTCAACATTTGCCAAAATTTGATTCCATTCTTTGGCTTGTCTCCAACTAATCATCTTAGTAGTTTTCCCAAGCTTCAATTGGATATCCATGTCTATTCATCTACTTGAGGGTGATAAGTTAAACTATACCACAACTTGATTGCCATTTTTTCCACAATGTCCTTCAAGGCTACTTAGAAATTTGGTAACTCTATTTGATGTGATTGATGTCAACAACCCATGCAACTACACCACTACTTGAAAATTAACTTTGCACAATATGTTGCATCACTAGTCTTCTTACAAGGAAAAAACTATGCAGTCTATGAAAACCTATGAACCACAACCAACACATTTATCTTTTTTCATCAATAGTGAACACAGTTGTGTAATTCAATGTTCTTCCATATCCTCTAGTATTCTTATTCTCTCTTTTAAAAATAATACTCTTTTTGTATTTCACTATATGTAATTTTGCAAGTTATTTTAATTTAGTATATTTGGAAAATGCCAATCCATTAAAAATTCCATCTCCATTAATTGCAAGAAATTCTATCATTTCTATAAATCAAGAAGGGATCAAATACAATAACATAGGTATCCTTGAAAGGAAAATCAACAAAGGTCAATTAATATATGGATATTGAACTTTAGAGTTTATACAATTCCACAAAATTGATCATGTCTAAAACTTCCTTTACACAATTTATATAATAATTATGAAAATTGATCCAAAAAGGATCCAGAGAAAGCTAAGAACAACTCAGAACTCACAGAGGCAACTCAGGATGCTCATAATGGCTTCACTAGAGAGAGAAAGGGAAAAAATTCAAAGTTCCCAAAACTCAGTAAAATGACATGATCGCGAAGAGCGCGTCACAAGCTTTCTAATAGTGCAAACGACTTGTCAAACAGAGTTACGGCTTGAAATATATTCACAGTCAAAGTTTGGTCAACCTAGCCCAATCAACAGGGGATGAGTCAACATCTGTACTACTGACATCAACATCCGTATGGATGAAATCATCATCCATACAGTACACGTGGCAGGAGAAGGAAGTTGACATGTGGCATGTTGACGTCAACATGACATCAACACCGGGTGACATGTGGTAGCCTCTGGTTCTGCCATGTCATCATGCTGATGTCATGTTGACGTCAACATGACATCAACATGATGACATGGCAGGACCAGAGGCTACCACATGTCACCCGGTTTTGGCATTTTTGGACCGATCCATGGACCAATCAGATCATGCCACATGGCAATCCATACAATCCATACGCTGACATGGCATTCTGACTTGGCAAGTGGGCATGTGGACCAGTGAGAGGCCACCACGTGGCCTAATCAGAGGCTGCCACATGGCAGGCGGGAAATTCCCAAGGACAACCCGTGAGCAAAATTGGAAAAAAAATTAGTTTGGCGGGTTTGCCAAATTTGGCGGACCACGCCAAACTTAACGACATATTACATCGTTTGGATACAGTTCTAGCGACACCGCTAAATTGGTGGAATGAACATTTATATATATATATATATATACAATGTAACAATACAAATCCCAAAAGGGGAGGCCGTGAGGTTTGATCCCAGGACCTCCTCCCACACTTGGGCCTTAACAAATCTACCCTAACCAACATGCCATAGACATTACATTGTAACCAATGCCTTCAACAATTATTAAATGCTACATTCTCCCAACCACCAAGGAGGCGCGCATGTACCGTACGACCATCTGGGCACAAAAAATGATGCAAGTACAATCATTAATGCAGGTTGCAGAGGGCACAAAAACCGAGACAAATTTCTTCTGGGGCATGGGAGTGCCAGAGTCAGATCAAGGCATGGAGACAATCATTTTTGGGTAATTCGATGCCACAAATTTAGTGATGATGTCTATTTTCTGATCTGAGCATTATTTCTGCACCTTGATTTCAGAATGAGGTGTACCTATGTATTTTTCCAAATTATTTTGCTGAGTTAATGAAAGAGCCTACCCATTTGAGAGCAGGACCTGGAGACGTAGTCCACCAGGGACAAGCTCCGTTATCAAGTTTTTGTGTTCAGATATGATGCTTATGTCTCTTCATTTTTGAGCTTTTACTTCTTTAATGGTGCACTTGAATTTATGCTCATTTAATGCAATTCTTTATAAGTCACGATGAAAATATCCCAAATCATGTTGGTATTAGAGCAATCGTCTTTTACTTGAATTGTTGAGTGTGAATGCTTACTAGGGCCAAACATAAGCAGGGTGAAGGAACTCTTAAGACTTTCAATCCCGAAGTTGTTCATGCATCCTGAAGGAAGAAACTGGCAGAAGAGGAAAAGTGTGATGAACAGGAGAAAAACTTTCACATGGTCTTTTATCACATGTCAAAAATGGTCGAACAAATGTATGGAGATTACGAGAAAAGGATGAAGAATAAAGGGAAGAAAAAACAAGCACATGGAGATGATGATGCTTTGGTAAACCAAGGGGTTGGAGGATATCCTCTTGAGCCTTTGTTTTCACCTTCGAATTCTAGTTCTTCTTCCTCTGAGCATTCTCATCATTCTCATCATTCTAGCCATAAAGCCTCTTTTAAGAAACTATTATTAAATATTTATGTAAATTTTTTTTTACCTATGTTTAATGGAGATGCTAATCCTGAAAAGCTAGATAATTAGATCCGATAGGTTGAAGTGTATTGTTGTGTTCAACATATTGATGAAGAAGAAGTTAAAGTGCAACTGGATTCTCTTCGGTTGGAAGGCACCACTCTCGTATGGTGGGAGAGCAAGCTTCAGGACATAAGTGAGTGTGGTAATCTTCTTTCCTCATGGTCAGAATTTAAATCATCGATAAGGAAGCAATTTTATCCATTAGGGTATTTACATAAAGCAATGATGGAATGGAAAACTTTAAGGCAAAGTAAAGGTCAAACTGTACAAAGTTTCACAGAAGAATTTAGGAAGAAAGCTCTTGCATTGAAAATTCCTTTGGATTCTTATGAAACTTTAATGGAGTATATTGGCACACTTCACAGTTATATTCATCATACTTATCTCTTGTTTAACCCCACTAGTCTTGACGAAGTTTATGTGCAAGCCACTCACCTTGAGAATAGGGGGAAACATGTTCAAGAAGATCCCACGAAGAAACCTTCCAATTTCCCACATAAAACTTTTAATAAGTTTAAAAGGGAGGAAAATAAGATTGCCATAGTAACGAGAGAAGGGGGAAATCCATCTTGCACTCATTGCAAGAAAAGTGGTCACGATGAAGAACACTGTTGGAAACTGCATCCAGAAAAGAAACTGAAACAATTTGTGTTGATTACTGAGAGGGGGGGTGAATCAGTAATAGAGAAATTTAATCATTTTTAACCATATAATGCAAGTGTTATATCAGTGTAGCATTATCATCCAATAATTGCATAGTAAATAAGAAATGAACAAATGAGCAATCATAGACATACACAATGCACCTGTGTTTTTATGTGGAAACCCAAAGTGAGAGAAAACCACATAATGCCTTTTCTTATATGTCTTGAAGAATTACATTCATTGGAAGAAGCAAGTTCCCTTGTTTTCCAGCTACAACTAGAAGGAGGTTCCAACCCCCTAGTTTCTCAGGCTACAACCTGAGGGAAGCTCCAACTCCCCAATTCTGTGGCTACAACCAGAAGGAGGCTACAACCCCCTAAGTTCTCCGGCTACAACCAAAAGTTGGCTACAACCACCTATCCTTGCCCTGTCCAACCTCCCTGAAATATAAATGCCAAATGTAGACAACCTGTCACTGTCACTGAATCAACCATTTCCATTGTCAACCTGTACCAATAACCTGTAACAACCTGTACCAATCAACCTGCACCAAACAACCTATACCAATAACCTAAACCAACATGTACGATGCATCAACCATGCATCAACCTCGACTCATCAATATGTACCAACATCATCAACTATAAGCCTCATGTATGTGCCAACTCATCAACTATACACCTCATGTATGTGCTAACTCATCAACTACTTGTCTCAACCATGTACCCAACATGTATCTCAACCATATACCAAAGACATACACCAATATAACCATCAAAAGTTATCTAACAATTCATCACTCTATTCATAAACCAAATACCATAAACTCTTACATCAAACTATGTGCCACAACCTCACGATTATGTAGCCTCAAGATAAACCAACAACTTCAGCAACACATCACAACCAAAAGACCAATACCCATATGCCAAATACCAACAACAAAATACCAATTGTATCCCTCAACAAATCTGATATATGCAGCAATACTAAACATCCAATACCATATCAAGAGCTAAACCCTAGCTCACAAAACATACCTCAAACAAGATGTGGCATATCTCTCATAAATAGACCCCAACCATGTTGCTGCTGCAATTTTTCTTCCACACTTTTTCTGCTGTGATTTTTCTACCGTGATTTTTCTACCGCACTTTTTCTACCGCACTTATTTTGCCGCAATTTTTCTGTCACATTTTTTCTGCTGTGATATTTATATCACACTTTTTCTTACGCACTTTTCCTACCGCACTTTTTCTGCCGCACTTTCCTGCCACACTTTTCCTGTCGCGGTTTTTCAACCACACGTTTCTCTATCAATAATACCTACCCAAATAACCTTTCACAAAATAGATATTCAATGATATTCAATAGGTTCAAGTGTGATTAAATGAGAGAGACTTGCCTTGTATTTATACTTTCATGTAGCATCCCACTTTCCTTATTTTAGAGATTTATCCATTAAATTTATTATTTAAATAATTTCTTTTGCAAACACTTTGACTACTTTGACCTTTTGGGTCTTCTAGATGACTCGTGAGGGTTCTCCAACTTCACATGACCATAACTCTCTAACCGTGAGGAGTTATGTGATTTTCCACATACCACTGGAAATGGAATGACATGTACTATCCATCTAGAATAGTATTACCTGCAAATAGATCAAAACTCATACCATTATCCATAAAAAAAACTTTGGTCCATTACCCAAACCTTTGTGCTACCAGAATTCGCTACCGAACTTTCTTCAAGGGTTGACATCAATGACAACCAACCCAATTAACCAACAATATCCCCCTTTGGCATTGATGGCAACACTATGATGCAATACTGAAGTCATGCCATGCAATACTGAAGTCATATCACTCATGCTCCCCCTGTGACCATCACTCCCCCTGGAACCATGCCTCTGTGTTCTGCATCTGATAAATCTCTCCCTCTTTTTCATCAATGGCAAAGATATATTTCCATCCGGGGCTGCTCCCCCTAACTGAATTTTCCTTGGGGATACTCCCCCTGACTGAACTCTTCCTGAAACTAATCTCTTGACCTGAACTGTCCTCTTTATGGTGCTTCCTTGTGTAAATATAGGACATATAAGATAATCATTCAAAATAATTCATTTTGGAGTAGAAATTACTCTGAGTCTCTGACGAAGATACTCAAAGGCTTCCTGTGGAAGCGGTTTTGTAAAGATGTCTTCCACTTGTTCTTTTGTGCCCACATATTCAACTCTGATGTTCTTCTCTGCAACTTGTTCCCATAGAAAGTGATACTTTATTGGAATGTGTTTTTTCTTGGAGTGCATCATCGGGTTCTTTGAGATACTGATGACGCTTGTATTATCACAATATATTGGAATGGGCTCATCATACTCAACCTGTGTATCTGTCAGAGTTTGTTTCATCCGTAAAATCCGTGTACAACATCACGTTGTTGCAATATACTCTACCTCAGTTGTAGATAAGGATATTAATGATTGTTTCTTGCTTAACCATGATACTAAACACTCACCTAAGTAGAACGTTGCTCCACTAGTGCTTCATCGGTCATCAATGCAACCTACCCAATCTGCATATGTGTAGGAAATAAGTGATAGATCCTTTCTTTTTGGATACCATAATCCAAACTCTTATGTTCCTTTGAGATATCTAAAAATCCTCTTCACTGTTAATACATGTGATTCCTTTGGTGTTGCTTGAAATTGTGCCACCTGTCCAACTTCCTACATTACATCTAGTCTGGATGCTATCACATACAGTAAGCTACCAATCATTGACTTGTATTGTCTCTGGTCTATAGACTTTGAATCATCATCTTTTCTCAACTTGAAAATGGTTTTCATAGGAGTGGTAACTAGTTTGCAATCTTCCATTCCAAACCTCTTTAGCATTTCTCTGCTATACTTAGTTTGAGAAATAAAAATTCCTTGGTTTCTTTGACGTATCTAACGACCCAGAAAGAAAGATAGTTCTCCAAGTAATGACATTTCAAATTCATTCTGCATATCCTTTGCAAATTTTTGGCTTAACCTGTCATCAGTACTTCCAAAAATAATATCATAAACATAAAATTCAATTAATAAAATACTATCTTGAGTTACCTTGATGTAGAGGTTGTTGTTTGCACTTCCTTTTCTGAACCCTGCCTATTGTAGATATTTATCTAGTCTAGAGTACCATGCTCTAGGAGGTTGTTTTAGACCATACAAGGACTTCTTCAATTTACACACATAATCTGTATTCTTTGACAACTGAAATCCTTCTGGTTGTTCAATGTAGACTTCTTCTTCATGTTCCCCATTTAGAAAATATGATTTCACGTCCATCCGATACACTTTAATATTCTTGGAGCATGCATAATCTAGGAGCAATCAGATTTCTTCCATTCTATCAAATGGAGAAAATGTCTCTTCAAAGTCGATTCCTTCAACCTGTGCATATCCTTTACATAGCAATCTAGCTTTGTTCCTTGTAACCTGTAGATCTTCATTCAATTTATTTCTAAATACCTACTTTTTTCCAATCACATTCTTATTCTTTGGTCTTGGAACCAATTCCCAAGTGTCATTATTCTCTATTTGATCCAATTCTTCATCCATGGCCTTATTCCAAAATTCATCCTTGCTGGCCTCTTCAAAACTTTTTGGTTCAATCGTAGATGAGAGTGCTAGGTGTGTTTGTTCCGGTGAACAAATTCTTCTTCTAGTCTCAACTCTTGCATCTTTGTATTTGATAATCTGATATGAAGGATATTTCTTCTGTACTCATTTCCTAGGTGTCTTTGGAGGAACTTGTTGAACTTTCTCTTCTACTTCTATCTGAACCTTTTCATATTCCCCTTCTATTTCTTCTTCATCTTCTGCTTCTTCTTCATAAATTTGTTCCATTGATTCATTTTCTTCTTCTTTTAATTCACATCCACCCGTTTCATCAATTGTTACATTGATGCTTTCCACAACTTTGTTCAACCTCAAATTGTAATACTTGTATGATTTCCTTGTACTTGAGTAACCAACAAGTACTCATTTTTCCACACGAGAGTCAAAATTTTCCATTCTTCCATCTTCTCTTTTGATGTAGCATTTTCTTCCAAATACTCTGAAGTGCTTCACATTTGTTGGTCTTCCTTTCCATAGATCATAGGGATTTTTGTCGGTGTTGTTTCTGAGCATTACTCTATTTTGAATGTGAACTATTGTCTGCACTGCATGTGTCCAAAATATATCTGTCAATTTGGAATCCATTAACATTGTTCGAGCCATTTCCTGTATTGTCCTGTTCTTTCTTTCAATAACTCCATTATGTTGAGGTGTCCTAGCAATGAATAATTTCCTTTTTATTCCATGCATGCTGCAGTATTCCATAAATTCCTTTGAGGTGAACTATCCTCCATTATCATATTTCAAACATTTGATTTTTGAATCCATTTCATTTTCAACCATTTCCTTGTAGTCCTTGAAGTTTTCAAAAGATTCTGACTTATTCCTGAGAAAGAAAACTGCAGTCATTCTTGTATAATCATAAACTAATAACATAAAGTATTTCTCACCTTTTAAACCATTTGTTGTAGTTGGTCCAACTAGATCAGTATGCACAATTTCCAGTGGTCTTGTCGTTTAATATTCTTTTGATTTAAACCTGGTCTTTTTTTGCTTTCCTTGTTGACAATGCTTGCATAAAGTGTTGGTTGGTTTCATAATCTGGGGCATTTCTCTAATTGCTTCCTTTTTGTTGACTTTGACAAGGTTATCAAATTGTATGTGACCCATTATTTTGTGCCATAGCCAACTTTCATCTTATTTTCCTAGACAACACTTTTCATTTCCAATTTCACTTAGTACATATATGTTGCTTGAAGTTCTTGCAGCTGTTGCAATCAATTTTCCTGAACCTTCTTTTCTTATCTTGCACTTTTGTGAATCTAAAGTAACATTATGACCTTGGACACACATTTGACTCACACTTAGAAGATTATGTTTCATATCTTCTACTAGTAGAACATTTTTTTCCTTGGTTTTCTTGTTTCCAATTCTGACTGTGCCTTTTCAAATGATTTTGGTTGAATCATCATTTCTGAAGGAGACTGATCCATCTCTTTCCTTTCTTAATGTAAGAAAACTGTCTTTATCACCTGTCATGTGTTTTGGACAACCATTGTCAACATACCAACCACGTTTCTTCTTCTTAGCTTGTAGAGCGAGTGTGCATTCTTCATTGCTATACTGATTATGCTTTCTTATCCATGTTCTCTTCTGAGGTTCCTGTCTGCGACTGTTGTTATTCTGTTGTATTTCTCTAGGAGGAACTGCCATTCTGCAATATTTGTTCATGTGTCCAAAGTTATTACACTTTTAGAATTCCACTTTAGTTCTCAATGATTCAAACATGTTGTAACTTCTTCTCTGTGTTTCACTAGGCCTTCTTGGATAACCCTTTTGTGTATGATTTTCAAAGTTGTTTATGTTCCTGATGTTAGCTTTGCAATTCATAGCTTTATGTCCAAAATTATTACATGCATAACATAAACCAAAAAAGATAGTTTGATAACTGGGAGTTGAAGATCTTCTGAAAGGAGTTGGACTTTTGAATCCTTCTTCTTCCCGAGGCCTATCAGTTAGTTGTTGATTCTGAAATCTGAATCTTCTCTGTGGAGGAGTGTCCCTATAATATTCCTTGTAGATCTTCATATCCCCTTTGATTGTTTCTGCATATCTTTTTGGATATGTTTTTTGCTCTATTGTTTTGGAGCTTGATCCATTTTCTGTCTGATTGTATCCAAGTCCGGACTTGTCATGATGAGGTTTTTGACTGCTCATAATATCATCCAAAACTTTTGAGTTTTTCTACATATTTTTCTTTTGAAGATCCTTTCTTAATGTGATAATCTCTGCTTCCAAATTTCCAATGATCCTGTCTCTTTCTTCTAGCTGTTTTTTGAGTGGAATATATTGTTAGAGCTCACATAATGAGGGTAAATACAACACTTGTTAGTGCAGGGAAAATGAAAATACTCATAAACAATAATAAGAGATATGTACTTATGGTCGTAAGAGAGAAATATGTCGGGTCATCTGACGCTTTCAAAGGATGTGATCCATCTCATAAAAAAGAATTAATTGATATTTTTTCTAAGTATGATGATATTTTTCAGGAACCAGATGGATTACCTCCTAAGAGGGAAATCCAACATGAGATACATCTTCAATAGGATTCTACTCTTCCTAATGTGGGCATGTACATAATGTCATTTGTAGAGATGACATAGATCAAGAAGCAGGTACAGGGCTTATTGGATCAAGGGGTCATCAGACCCAGTAAGTCTCCTTGTGGTTCTCTGATCATGATGGTGCCAAATAAGGATGGCACATGGAGAATTTGTGTCAATTACCAAGCCTTAAATAAAATCACGGTGAAAAATATATACCCTCTTCCTCGTATAGATGATTTACTTGATCAATTGAAGAATGTTGTTTATTTCACTAAGCTGGATTTGCGCAGTGGATATCATCAAATTAGGGTCGCAGAATAGGACGCATGGAAAACTGCCTTTAAAACCAAACATAGATTGTTTGAGTGGTTAGTTATGTCATTTGGTCTTTGTAATGCTCCGACAACTTTCATGCGTGTGATGAATGATGTATTCAGGCCTTTCCTAGATGACTTTGTGATTGTATATTTAGACGACATTCTTATTTTTAGAGGGACTTGGGATGAATATGTGAGGCATGTAAAACACGTATTGGATACTTTGGAAAGGGGAAATTTGTATGTAAAATTGTCTAAATGTGAATTTGGAAAGACTGCACTTGTGTACTTAGGTCATTTTGTAGGAGGAGGACAATTTAAAATTGATCCTTCCAAAATTGATGTAATTGTAAATTGGCCTGAGCCAAAAAGTGTAACTGATGTCCGAAGCTTCTTAGCTATAGTCCAGTATTGGAGGAGGTTCATTTCCAGCTTCTCCTTTATAACATATCCTTTGCATACCTTAACTAGTGTGAAGAACACTTTTCATTGGGAAGGAAAGCAACAAAACGATTACAAAATTTTGAAGGAGAAGATCAATACCGCACCAATATTAACACTGTCGAATCTTCAACAACCTTTTGAGATCGAGACAGATGCCAACGTATATGCCATGGGTGCAGTATTGATGCAATATCATAATCCTATTTGTTACCACTCTAAAACTTTTAACCAAGTTGTTGTTAACTATCCTACATATGATAAAGAGTTGTATGCATTAGTCCAAATCATAAAGAAATGGAAGCATTACTTGTTAGGGAAGGAAACAATCATACATGCAGATCACCAGCCCTTACAATATCTCCAAGCACATAAAAATTTGCAAAAGGCTCGACACTACAGATGGATGGGTTTTCTACAACAATTTCATTTGGTAATCAAGTACAAAAGGGTACAAGTAACAAGGTAGCCGATATGATTTCTAGATCTCCTATTACTACTTCTATTATTTTGAAGAATACTTCTTTATCTCATGATATCTGTGTAGAAAAATATGCCATTGATGAGGATTTTAAAGAAGTATATGCAAAGCTAACCCATGCTGCATAGGTAGAGAACTATTGTTTGCATGGAAAACTACTCTACCATCTTGGAAAGCTATGTATTCCTACAAGTGAACGAGTCCATGTAATACGCAAAGCTCACACTTCTCTTGTGTCTGGGAATTTTGGGGTAGGAAAAACTATGGATCATTTGTAGAGGTTTTGTTACTGGCCTCAAATGAAAGAAATTGTAACTAAATATGTAAAGGGGTGTGTGATGTGTTCTACTTGTAATCCCACTAATAGAAAAATGGGGCTATACTCACCACTTCCTGTTCCCTCCATCTATGGGAAAGTATCTCCATGGATTTTGTAGGGGGTTTACCAGTGACCAAAGGGGGTCATGAATATTTGTATGTTGTAGTGGATAGGTTCAACAAGATGTGTATCTTGATGCCATGTAAAAAGAAGATCACTACTGAGAAGACTACTAATCTCTTCTTTCAGTATGTTTGGGTTCACTTTGGGTTACCCACATCCATTGTATCAGATTGAGATACTCGATTACTTGGGGACTTTTGGACTAGCTTGTGGAGGATGATGGACACCAAATTGAAGAGGAGCACTGCTTTCCATCCACAGACCAATGAACAGACAGAGGTGGTAAATCGAACAATGGTACTTTTTCTTTGAGGCTACTGCAACAAGCATCCCAAGTTATGGGATGAATAGATAACCTATGTACAACATGTGTACAACCAAGATTTACATTCATCCACTCAGAGTTCACCTTTTGAGACATGTTTTGGGTACCTACCAAAGGTTCCTTTGGACTTGATGTATGGGAGAGATGTTGATGTGAATGAATAACTAACAAAGGACAAAGCCTGCAAGTTCATCCAGAGGATCCAACAGATACACTAGGCAGTCAGGGAACAACTGGAGAAAAGTCAAGCATAGTATAAATCTCGGCATGACAAGCATAGGGTTGATCACCATTTCTAGGTTGGAGACCAGGTATGGATTCACATCAGGAAGGAGTGATTGAAGGGTGAAGGAAAGAAAATCAAGCCCATCCGTTATGGACCCTTCACTATCTTGGAGAAAAGTGGTACCAATGTTTTTCGTCTCAATCTTCCACCTTACATGCAGATTTACTCAATTGTGAATGTTGAGAACTTGAAACTTTTTGAGCCTCTCGTGATCATGGATCAAGATGAGGAAGTTTCAATACCTTCAATTGATGAGTTTTCACTTGAGTACTTGGATGAGTTACATGAAGATATAATCCTGGACAGGAGGACGAGGAATTCACGCAGAGGTGATGTTTATTATATTTGAGTAGGCTTAAAAGACACACATCCAAGCAAGGCAAAGTGGATAGAGAAGGACAAAGTGAGGGGACACTTCCCTCACTTACCTGTTGATTGATGAAATATTTTGGTGGTCCAAAAATTTCTCAGTGGGAAGGCGTGATCCAAAAAGGATCCATAAAAGGCTAAGAACAACTCAAAACTCACAGAGGCAACTCAAGACGCTCATAATGGCTTCAAAAAACAGAGAAAGGGCAAAAATTCAAAGTTCCCAAAACTCAGTGAAAATGACATGATCGCGAAGAGTGCATCACAATATTTCTAACAACACAAATGACTCGTCAAATAGAGTTACAGATTGAAATATATTCACGGTCAAAGTTTGGTCAACCTAGCCCAGTCAGCAGGGGATGAGTCATCATCCATATTGTTGATGTCAACATCTATATGGATGATGTCAACATCCATACAATACATTTGGAAGGAGCAGGAAGGTGACATGTGGCATGCTGAGGTTAGCATGATGAAGTGGCAGCACCAGAGGCTGCCACATGTCACTAGGTTTTGGCATTTTTGGATGGACCAATTGAATCATTCCACGTGGTAGTCTGTACAATCCGTATGCTGACGTGGTGTGTTGACTTGGAAGGTGGCAATGTGGACCAGTGAGAGGCCACCACATGGCCCAATTAGAGGCTTCCACGCGGCAGGCAGGAAATGCCCAACGACAACCCACGAGCAAAATTGGAAAAAAAAATAGTTTGGCGGGTCCACCAAATCTGGCAGACCATGCCAAACTTAACCACATATTACATCATTTGGATACGATTCTAGAGACACCACTAAAATGGAGGAATAAACATATATATATATATATATATATATATACATATATATATATATATATATATATATATATATATATACACACACACACAATGTAACAATACAAAGCCCAAAAGGAGAGGTCGCGGGGTTTGACCCTGGGACCTCCTCCCACACTTGTGCCTCAACAAATCCTCCCTAACCAACAGGACGTAGAAATTACATTGTAACCAATGCCTTCAACAATTATTAAATGCTACATCCTCCCAACCACCAAGGAGGCGCGCGTGTATCGTATGACCTTATGGGCATGAAAAATCATGCAAGTACAATCATTAATGTAGGTTGCAGAGGGCACAAAAACCGAGACAAATTTCTTCTTGGGCCTGGGAGTGACAGATTCGGATCGAGGCATGGAGACAAACATTTTTGGGTAATTCAACCCCACAAATTCAGTGGTGTTGTTTGTTTTCTGATTTGAGCATTATTTTTGCAGCTTGATTTCAGAATGAGGTATACTTATGTATTTTGCCAAATTCTTTTGCTGAGTTAATCAAAGAGCCTACCCATTTGAGAGAAGGACCTAGAGATGTAGTCCACCAGGGATGAACTCCGTTATCAAGTTTTTTTGTTCAAATCTGATGCTTATGTCTCTTCATTTTTGAGATTTTCCTTCTTTAATGGTGCACTTTAATTTATGCTCATTTAATGAAATTCTTTATAAGTCACGATGAAAATATCCCAGATCAAAAACCATCCTATAAGTCAATTCTAAAAGGTTAGGAGTAACTGAATTTTTTCAAGAGTGAACCCAACAGTATGGGATAAGAAGCATTTAAATCACCTCTCTTCTCAATGCCCTTTTTGGTAAGAATCTGGGAACAATCTAGACCATAAAATCCATTCAACCCAAATCTGCATTCTCGTGCACTCTAAGTTGCAATTTTGGGTATAATGGGGCTTGAGAGTTAACCCAAATGGATGAAATTACGATTTGAGCAATAAATTTCACAATTTCAACAAATTCTAGTTCACTTGATTCTAGAGACATCACTAGAAATGGGACAATTAGTGTGCCAAATATACTACTCTCCACACTAACATGTGAAATGAAATTCTTAGTTTTAAGTCAACTACAGGGTGAAATGGGTAGATTGGGATGTTTCCATTTTGGGAACTTTGACCTAAAAGATACATGTTTGTCAATTTTTTTTCTTCATATTTTTCCATCGATCAACTAGAAGGAGATATCACTCATATATTGGTCACCTACCTTATATAATGCATTTTATAGAGGATGAGTTATAATTATGTGGTGACATCAATAAATGATCCAAGTGGATATCAATGACCACCATCATCTTCCACTAACTCAACATGGTTCTCCATCTTGGTAGTTTTATTATGATTTTCCGGGTCCTAAATTTTCGGGGCCATTTTGAGGCCCTAAACGATGTTTTTTGAGAAGGGACAAGGGCCTAAGTTTACTTTTGACAAACTCAGGCCAAGTTATTTTAATTTAGTCCTCTGTTAGAGATTTCCAATTAGATATTATGCACATCAAACATATATTGTATGTGAAATTTATGCTCCTTAAAAAATGATGTAGACACTAACACCCAAAACTATTTTTTGGCATTTCAAAAACACCTTTTAGAGCTTCACCTCCTAGGTTTAGGGATTTGGAACTTTAGGGTTCTTACTTTATGTTAAAGGGTTATCCTTTTGGTCTCTTGTATTATCGTTTTGAAAATTAGTGTATCCACCATCTTTGTCCCTTCAGAGATAAGCTACCACCATTCTAGCCAGTTTGTGTTCTACAATATTCCTCTATTTTATTCATTAAAAGAAGTTGTCTTTTCATTGTATTATTGTGGTCTATACTATATTTTAGTGTGTTTTTCATTTCATTCCCTATACAATCTATATCAGTGGTATCATAGAAATATGCTCATTTTGTTTCTTGGTCCATGTCCCCGACGAGGTCAAGGTATAAAGAGTTGGGTCTCAAGCTACTTTCACTAGGAGACGACTACTCTCATAAGCCCAAGTGACCTCCCATGGAGGGGGAAAATATATACGAAGGAGAAGGATATAATATCAATATGTTTCTCTAGGAATCCCTCACACGATAGAGGAATGAGATGATGGATAATTTTTCCTAGATCCTTCGATGACTGTCGATGGTGGGCAAGGCACCTTCAAAAAACATCTATTTCGGAGGTGTGACATCCTTAAAGGTACAAGTTAACTTGATATAAATTCATTTGAAGGCTATATAGATGCACATACTTTAGACAATTGGTTAAATATATTATAGGGTTATTACTCTGTTCAATTTTTTTTGACATTAAAATGATAACCTTCGTGCTCTTTAAAGCCCTTCCCCATGTCAAAGATTGGTGGGAAAGTTACTGGGAGAGACATAATGAAGATGAGTCTATAAAATTTAGGATATGATCTACTTGGGAGGCCTTTATTGATGGCCTCAAGTAATAATTATACCTTGTTGGAATCTATGATGAATATTACACCAACAATGTCGGAGTACACCAACAAATACCAGACAATGCTAGAGTACACCAACATCTTCCATACATTAAGCTCAAATATAGGTATCAAAGACTATGAGTGGCAGGTGGTTTTGAATTATCGCAACAACCTACACAAGTACATCCAAGAATAGATGGATTTCTTAGATATCTCCTCACTAGGAGCTTCTTATCGATATGCTCTCAAAATCGAGCATAAATTTAAGCAGTGAACTAAGCAATAGTTTGGGTTTGCAAATACTCCATAATAGAACAATGGTAAAGGAATCCCTAACTCATAGAACAAGGGATGGAGAAAGTATATCCAAACTCAAGACTACTAGTTCACGTCGCAAGTAAATAAGGGTAATGAGAAGTCGAAGGACACTAGAAAGTGGTGTGATTTCTAAAAGATCCCTTGGCACAACACTGATGAGTGTTGCTCAAAAAATCATTATTGGATGAGCTTAAAGAAAAGGACTCAGACCCTGAATCAGACTCTAATTCAAAAAAATATAAATGAAATAATATCATCAATGTAGAACCCAATGCTACCATCACAACTGCGAATATCCAACCAAATGAGTCAGAGGAGTGTGAGGAAGGGGAGCACCTCTTCCAATCATAGACGTGGGTGAAGGGGACACTACTAAATTTCATTGTTGAGAGTGGCAACAAGAAGAAATTGATCTTACCCAAGGTCATCAAGAAATTGAAGCTAATGAAAATGAAACACCCCCAACTATACACCATCAGTTGGTTGAGCTAGGGATGAGGCCTTCACATTAGGGAACAATGTCACCTGTCCTATGCCACGTGTCACCCGGTTTGGGCATTTTTGGACCGATCCATGGACCAATCGAATCGATCCACGTGGTAGTCCGTACAGTCCGCATGCTAATGTGGCATGCTAACTTGGAAGGTGGCTATGTGGACCAGTGAGAGGACACCACGTGTCCCAATCAAAGGCTTCCACGTGGTAGGCGGGAAATGCCCAAATATAACCTGCAAGAAAAATTGGAAAAAAAAATAGTTTGGCGGGTCTACCAAATCTGGCGAACCATGCCAAACTTAACCACATATTACATCGTTTGGATACGATTCTAGAAACACCACTAAAATGGCGGAACAAACATATATATATATATATATATATATACAATGTAACAATACAAATCCCAAAAGGAGAGGTCGCAGGGTTTGACCCCGGGACCTCCTCCCACACTTGTGCCTTAACAAATCTTCCCTAATCAACAGGCTGCGGACATTACATTGTAACCAACGCCTTCAACAATTATTAAATGATACATCCTCCCAACCACCAAGGAGGCTCGCGTGTATCGTACGACCATATTGGCATGAAAAACGATGCAAGTACAATCATTAATGCAGGTTGCAGAGGGCACAAAAACCGAGACAAATTTCTTCTCGGGCCTAGGAGTGCTAGAGTCGGATCGAGGTGTGGATACAGTCATTTTTGGGTAATTCTACCCCAAAAATTCAGTGGTGTTGTCTGTTTTCTGATCTGAGCATTATTTTTGTAGCTTGATTTCAGAATGAGGTATACTTATGTATTTTGCCAAATTCATTTGCTGAGTTAATGAAAGAGCCTACCCATTTGAGAGCAGGACCTAGAGACGTAGTCCACCAGGGATGAACTCCGTTATCAATTTTTTGTGTTCATATCTGATGCTTATGTCTCTTCATTTTTGAGATTCTCCTTCTTTAATGGTGCACTTTAATTTATGCTCATTTAATGCAATTCTTTATAAGTCACGATGAAAATATCCCAGATCAAAAACCATCCTACAAGTCAATTCTAAAAGGTTAGGGGTAACCAAATTTTTTCAAGAGTGAACCCAACAGTATGGGATAAGGAGCATTTAAATCACCTCTCTTCTCATTGCCCTTTTTGGTAAGAATCCAGGAACAATCTAGGCCATAAAATCCATTCAACCCAAATCTGCATTCTCGCGCACTCTAAGTTGCAATTTTGGGTATAATGGGGCTTGAGAGTTAACCCAAATGGATGAAATTACGATTTGAGAAACAACTTTCACAATTTCAACAAATTCTAGTTCACTTGATTATAGAGACATCACTAGAAATGGGACAATTAGTGTGCCAATTATACTACTCTCCACACTAACATGTGAAATGAAATTCTTAGTTTTAAGTCAACTACACGGTGAAATGGGTAGATTGGGATGTTTCCATTTTGGTCACTTTGACCTAAAAGATACATTCTTGTCAAATTTGTTTTTCATATTTTTCCATCGATTAACTAGAAGGAGATATCACTCATATACTGTTCACCTACCTTATATAATGCATTCTATAGAGGATGAGTTATAATTATGTGGTGACATCAATAAATGATCCAAGTGGATATCATTGGCCACCATCATCTTCCACTAACTCAACATGGTTCTCCATCTTGGTAGTTTTATTATGATTTTTTGGGTCCTAAATTTTCGGGGCCATTTTGAGGCCCTAAATGATGTTTTCTGAGAAGGTAGAAGGGCCTAAGTTTACTTTTGACAAACTCAGGCCAAGTTATTTTAATTTAGTCCTCCGTCAGAGCTTTTCAATGAGATATTATGTGCATCAAACATATATTTTATGTGAAATTTATGCTCCTTAAAAAATGATGTAGACACTTACACCCAAAAATAACTTTTGGCATTTCAAAAACACCTTTTAGAGCTTCACCTCCTAGGTTTAGGGATTTGGAACTTTAGGGTTCTTACTTTATGTTAAAGGGTTATCCTTTTGGTCTCTTGTATTATATTTTTGAAAATTAGTGTATCCATCATCTCTGTCCCTTCAGAGATAAGCTACCACCATTCTAGCCAGTTTGTGTTCTACAATATTCCTCTATTTTATTCATTAAAATAAGTTGGTTTTTCATTGTATTACTATGGTCTCTGCTATATTTTAGTGTGTGTTTCATTTCATTCCCTATACAATCTTTATCATTGGTATCATAGAAATATGCTCATTTTTTTTCTTGGTCCATGTCCCCGATGAGGTCAAGGTATAAAGAGTTGGGTCTCAAGCTACTTTCACTAGGAGACGACTACTCTCATAAGCCCAAGTGACCTCCCATGGAGGGGGAAAATATATATGAAGGAGAAGGATATACTATCAATATGTTTCTCTAGGAATCCCTCACACGATAGAGGAACGAGATGATGGATAAGTTTTCCCAGATCCTTTGATGACTGTCGATGATGGGCAAGGCACCTTCAACAAGCAGCCATTTCATAGGTGCGACACCCTTCAAGGTACAATTTAACTTGATATCCATTCATTTGAAGGCTATATAGATGTAGATACTTTAGAAAAATGGTTAAATCTGTTATAGGGTTATTACTCTGTTCAATTTTTTTTGACATTGAAAAGATAACCTTCACGCTCCTTAAAGCCCTTCCCCATGTCAAATATTGGTACTAAACTTCTTTAAACGAAAGAATAGTTAAACTTCTTTAGATTATGCCTAGGAATGAGGTACTAAATTTAAAAAATATGAACACCATTACAATATCCAAAGTTAGTAAAAAATAAATCATACCAAAGATGCCAGTATTTCACCCTCCTAGGAAAGATAACAGATACTCGAGCCCTGCGAAAGAAAGATAGACCATGAAAGAAGCTCTTGGATTCTTCTACCAAGAGTATGAACCATAAAGAAAAAATAATCGTTTGAAACACAAGTATCAAGAGGGAATGAAATATATAGTTTTAGAGGAATTTTTAAACCTCGTGAAAGAAGAACAAGCAATTTCTCAACTCCTTGAACTACTAAATATCTTGAAGGGTTGTAAAGAAGATCACAAAATGTGTACAAATCTATTAAAATTAATGCAATAATGAGCCATGATGACTACGATCCCCAATTTGACTTAGAAGTTCAGGTTTCATGATTCCACAAGTGGTGGTCAACATTTACTCCCAAGTGAATATCTTCCCGAAGGAAACATGGATCAAACTGGGTAGACCTAAGATCATGAGATCAAAAAATTTCTTAAAATTGGCATATCAATAGTTTGTCGAGCCCATTGGAATTATTAGAAATGCAGAAACTACCATCATAGGTATCACAACTCTAATCAAATTTGAGGTGATGAATTTGGTCTAAGGCATCCAGTCATACCCAACCCTAGTGGGTTCATCATGTGGAATAAATACAAAGGCAACCATTTCACTTGAATGAGATAGAATTAAATTAAAAGGAAATGGTAAGAAAATCATTATACCATTGGATCCTCGGAAGGGAAAACCATGGTCATAACCCTAAGAGGATGACCTGGAGACCAAAAGGTTGTATCAATTAATCCAAGGGGATAATGATAATTTTGAGTTGAATGCACAAGGAGAATTACAACATGGATCACCTCTTTCAATTGGCCAAAATTAAGATACATAATTATATGATTGGAAATTGGAGAATGATGAGTCCAAAGCATGATAATGATGATCTGTTGAAGCCATACCCAGAGAAAATTTTCAGTCATTTTTTTTATCTGAAGCATCACTGTTGTTTTTGAGAAGAAATTCAAACAAAACCCCATATAAATTCCATTATAAATTAAGAAAACTTCCTCTTCCCCACTGCGACTTAAAGAACACGAATCCCTATAAACCCATGCTAGGGAAGTATCTAAGTTAGTCGGTGAACAAGGTCGATTGTAGAGTCTGGTGTAGTTGTTTATATGACAAGGAACTAGGTGGTGGGACACACACTCACCTCATATTCAAACATGGACAGTTTAAACCACTTACTATTTCAAATGATTTGGAGGAAAGAAACTATCTGCTAAAACAAACATAGTAAAGTTTAAACTAGGATTCAATGCTATCACTCACATATAATATTGCGAAAGAAAATGGTGGAAAACAAGGTATAATATTAAAGGATATGGCCCCATATGTTCCCAAACACATTAGAGGATTTTCCCTATAAATGGTATAATCTTGAAGAATCTTAGGGTCAAATGTTCTTGTGGAAAGAATTGAAGGAAAACTTCATTAAATATTTTGCATTTGAAATAGGAGAAGTTGACCTAAAAGAAGTTGTCAGTATAATTAAAAATTATATTGAGCAACCAAGCACCAAAATTATAGAAGAGAAAGGGAGATAAAATATTGATATGGCATCGACCTCAAAGTGTAATTACATATTACTCCAAGACAAAACAATTGCTCGTTGATTTCATATTGAAAACAAAAGTTTTCTAGGGAAGATATTCTAATGGTAGAAAAATCATGTGGAAGTAGTTAATCAAATTAGAGATTCCCTAAAAGTATCAAAATACAATCACAAGGAAGAACCTGAAAAAGATGACTTTCCTCCATCCTATAATGAATTTTGGGAAGGTGAACATTAGCTGGATGAGTCAAAACCCCATGAATGGATGGAAGTAGAAATCAAGTCCAAAGAATTTGATATATCAAATGATGGTAGACCAAAAATGGCCCAAATAGGTGACTACTGGATGGAGAAGTAGACAACTGAGATAATCAACCTCTTGAAAGATTATCAATATTTATTTTCTCTTGATTACAATTATTTGGAAGGACTTGTACAATAAATGGGAGAAATAAAAATCGACTTGGTCCCAAGAGATACACCTATCAAAAAGAGACCGTACAAATCGACTCATAAATATAAATAATTTTTCAAGAAGGATATTGATGGCATGTTGGCAACAAGAACCATATATCTCATAGAAAAATATGAATGGGACATTCCAATGGTTGTTTAATCCAAGAAACATGACCGTAATAAATTGAGAATTTGTGTGGAGTTTCGCGGGTTGAAAAAAATCACAATTACAGACCCTTTCCCCACATTGTTTACTCATGAAATTATAAATGAAGTTGTTGGACATGAGTCATACTCATTCACAGGTGGAATTTTAGTATACAACCAAGTACCTATATCCCAAGAAGATAAAGAGAAAACCACTTTTGTCCCAGAAATTGGGTCATTTGCGTATAAGGCGATGCCCTTTGGACCAAAAAATGCTTTTATAGTATTCTCCCACATTGTAGTCAAATCATTCCGAGAGTACATTTATAAAAAAATGGTGATCTATTTCAATGACTAGACAATATATAGTCTAATGAGGAACCATATGCATTAGTTACAGATGATGCAGGAAAGATGTCGACAAATACATCTTTCCCTAAACATATTCACCACACCAATTGGTATACTTCTTGGTCATGTCATTTGAAAGGAAGGAATAAAATTCAATATGGATAAAATAACATAATCCTTTATCTAAAATCATCAGTTAATCAAAATAAGATTAAAATATTCTTGGGCCACACATGATACTATAGGAAATTCATAAGAAATTAATCAGACATTACATTCCCAATCGACGATTTATTGTGAATTGAAGTAGAGTTTATATGGAGGGGAAAATGCAATGAATATTTTGAACTTCTCAAAATAAAGTTGGTAGAAGCCCCCATATTGAGATTTCATGATCGGGGAAAGAAATTCCATGTACACATTGATGCATCAAATGTAGCAATTGGAGAATTCCTTTCTCAACCATGGGATGAAACCATCGACCATCCTGATTCCTATGCCAGTCATAAATTAAATGAACCAGAGAGAAATTATTCAACATCGAAGAGAGAAGGACTGGTAATTATATTTTCCCTCCAAAAATTCAGGTAGTACTTACTAGAAAACCCATTTACCTTTTACATAGATCATAATGTCGTAAAGTACCTAGTCAATAAAGTGATACATCAAGGCATAGTTTTTAGATGGTTGTTTTTATTTTAGAAGTTTGATTTTGATACCATAGTCCAACTTGGAAAAAACAATGTTGGACCCGACCATATTCCAAGAATCGAAACTAGTGAAGAACCCGTAGGCATAGATTATGAGCTATCATATGCTCACTTGTTCTGGGTTGAGGCCACTCCAAAGGAGCTGGATGGAATAATTCAATTTTTACAAGACAAAAAAGCTCTAGAGAATCTGCTAGAGAGAAAGAAGAAAGTATTAGCAATGAAGGTCGCCCCATTTAGAGTCAAGAACAGGTTCCTCTATAAGTTGGGACCAAACAATGTGCTCAGATGATGTGGTGTAGAACATGAAAGAGACATCATAATAGAATAAGCACATGTTGGTCCCGTGGGTGGAAAATTTCAAGCAAACACAACTACTAGAAAAATCCTACAAGCAAGACTATGGTGGCCCAAATGGTGGACTATGGTCGAAGATCATTAAATGTGATAAATGCCAAAGAATGGGCTGACCACTATGGAAAAATGAAATTCCCTTAAATTAAATCAACCCTAGTCTACCATTTGAAATATGTGAAATCAAATTGGTCGGTCCATTCCCAAAAAGGGAAAAGGGTATATGGGTAAAGTACATAATAACTGTGGTCGAGTACTTAACTAAATGGGCTGAAGTGGAGCTAGTCAAAACATGCACTAAATACGTGGCATCATGATTCATTTATGAAAACATAATCACAATATTCAGGTGCACCTTAACACTTATAAGTGACCAAGGAATTCATTTCATCAATTTTACAATAAAGATACTATTGGAACAATTCTTGATTGACCACAAAAAGAGATGAGTTTATCATCCTCAAGCGAACGAAGTAGTCGATTTATTCAACAAAAAACTACACAAAGGACTAACAAAAATATATGGAATCGATAGGGATGACTGGGATAATAAATTAATGACTGTCATATGGGCATACTGAACTACCTATAAATTATCGACTCGAAAAACACCCTTTAAACTAGTATATGGGTAAGAAACAGTGATACTCCTACATCTCTGGATGGATGCATACAATGTTTATTCTCTCCTCCATTATGACCTCACATTAGTGAATAAAGACAAGATATAACAACTAAATAAACTTAAAGAGAAACATTTAATATCCCTCCATCACCAAGAAGACCAAAAGAACCAGCATAAAGCTTGGCATGATAATCATCTTCAAAGAAAATATATAAATGATGGTGACCTAGTACTCTGATATGAAAAAAAGGTCAAAGGAAAACCAAGAAAAATGGAGATTGCGTGTTTGGGACCATTCATGCTTGAGGATATTCAACCAACTAGAGATGTTCAACTCAAAACATTTCAAGGGAAACTCTTTGACAAAGTCGTCAATGGTGCATGACTAAAAAAACACCACCCTTGATGAAAAAAAAGAAAATAAAAATAATTCCATTCAAGAAGACATCCTTGTAAGAACCAATGAATGGGGATTAGACTGAAAACCACTCTGTGGTAGTCTAGTCCTTCAAAAAAAGAAGAAAAGAAAAATAATAAAAAACCTAATAAACAGTCGGTTATGGAATAATCAAGTAAAACCCATCTTAGGATGGAAATTTATTTGACGAAGCCATAATCATCCAGGACCATTAATAAATAATGAATCATACAAATATTGGTTGGGTTAGAAATAAAAGGATAGAAAATGGATGTAGAAAGAGTAAAAAATAAAAAGACACATAGACCACAATTGTTCTCATAGAAAAAATTCACAAGTGCACCCTAAAGACCTCATAGGGATATTGGATAAATGAGAAAGGAATGAGTCAAGAGAGCGATGATAAATACAATCAAGTAAGCGATATAATACATAATCAAGCAAGAGAGGATCAAGCGAGCGGGGACCAAGAGAGTGGAGACAAAGAAAGCAAGGATCATATGAGCATGGAAAATTTGAATCAAGAGAGTGCAAAAATGTTGAATCAATAAACCAAGCAAAGGATACAATTGATAAGATTCAATGGATTGACCATCACTATAAAATAAAACATAAGAAACAATTCGATCGAGATGACCATATCAACCATGAGAAGCAAATTGACCAAGCAGACCATATCGACCGTGGGAAACAAATCGACCATTTTAATTCTCTAGTAATCGACCAAATCCATTCGACTGCACAACAGGGCCGACCTCTCTATCTCATAATATAATTAATATTAACCAGATTAATTATCTTTTACATTAATTATCAATTACATTAAGGTGGGGCTGTCCTGTACCCTTTACATTACAATTAGGGTTACAGGTAGGTCTGACTCTTGAACAATATAACAAGGGATATGATACACCCACTAGTGCTCATCCACTAGGGGTAGATCCATAGGGATGTCCATATCTATGGTTCACTGCATTACACAGAAGAACCAGATATTCACAAGTTCACCTGTGCTCATCCATAGGCACGTCCACTCTACAAATCTTATTTCCCACTGTCTCACACATGAAAATCATTTGGAGTTTCTTGTCAACTCTGTTTCTCAGAGGAGGCTAATACATCATCTTAATTTTTTTTCACATGACGATGCACCCAACACTTTGGGATTTCACACATTCACCTTGTGCTCAACCACAAGCACGTCTAACTCAATAGATCACCTTTCCCACTGGATAATCATATGGAGTTATTCTCAACTCTCTAAATGGAGGAGGTCATCTCTACTTTAAATCTCTATCTTAGGTAGGAACCACGTACCCTTCTTAGGGGCTTTCTCTCAGGTTTGTAAGTTGGAGAAAGACTCACATAGCTGCAAGGATCCACATCTCACAGGTTTGTAAGATGGAGATTGTCTCACATAGCTGCAATCATCAACACTCCCTCTCAGCTAGGGAGTCATTCTTCATCATGCCAAGTCTCACATGAATGTACTTTTAATTTTGTCTTGGCTGGAGTCATCAATACTCCCTCTCAACTAGGAATCTTTTCTTCACCAAGTTAGTTTGGCAAAGATGTCTGTAATCTTCTCATGTGTAGGAAGGTATTGCATGTGTACGATTTTCCTCTTCATTATATCTATGATATAAGAATATTTCATCTCATGGTGTTTCAATTCATCAGGAAACACTGGGTTCTCAAGGAGCTTTATACATGGCTCTTGGTTATCATCATAGGATCCATCTCATGATCATGTAAATCTATCAGAATCTTGTGAATCCATACTACTTCACACACTCAATGGATATACTCTACTTATGTGGTCTTTCAAGGTCATAGATATTTCGTTTCATACTACATCATGAATCCATGGTAAAATTCATGGTAGAACATCAACCAGATGTGCTCTTCTGATCCACTGTACTTTCGGCTAAATCTGAATCAACATATCCTGCAAACTTAAGTTCACTCTGGAGGCATATCTCAGGCCATATCCAACTGTGCCTCATGTTTTGTCTAGTGAGTCTGTCTAGGTTGACTCATGAAATGACTAAGCACATTCACTGCATGGCATGAATCAAGTCTGGTGTTTAACCAAATACATCAGTGATCCAATCAGTTGTGGATCAATCTCTTTTGAATCATCATCAATATTTTCCTTTTAAATTTAACATTGTGGTTTTCATTCTTCCATACTTAAGATTCTTTAATATATTCACTGTATATTTTCCTTAACTTGGGAAAATATCATTGGTCCTCTATCATATTTCTTTTCCCAAGAAGTAGTGCATCATACTTAGATTCTTCAACTCAAATTCAGAAGTCAAGGATTACTTGTATCCAACAACAAGGCTTTCTGAATAAGTCACCATAATCAGGCTCTTGTCATCAACACTGTAATGATATAGGTTTGGATTAGAAACACTCTTGCTGAACTCCAAACTCATCAAGAAATTATCTATCTGATATAGTTTCCAACTCATGGATGGTAGTATGGATGAAAGTGTTTATTGGATCAAGTGTCTCATCATAGACAACTCCCTATGTTTGTGAGAAACATATGGCTATAGATCTCATTTTGTATTTCTCGACACTTTCATCAGCTGCATGTTTGATCTTTATAGATCCACTTGAGAGTGACCAAAGATTTCCTTTCTAGTCCCTGAATAATATCTTATGCATCTTTCTTTAAGATATACTAGTATTCTTTTGTTATGGAATATTTCCATACATGTTCTCCTATTGCTTCTCTAATACAAGGAGGTTCAACATCAATAAGGTGGCTCATGACTGAAGAGTAGCTTGAAATTCTCTTTTACTTTCTCGAGATGTGCCTTGAGAGGATTGTATGTTTCTCTACCTCTTGCAAAGTGAGTCTAGGTATGCCTTTTATGACCTACTAAAATATCTCTTGAACATATCAACTGGAGCAACTGGATCAACTTGGATAATGTCTATCTCCCTCTGAACTCCTGAAGGGGGAGAAAGTATTATCTTACTATTAATCCTCATATGAGATTCTCTAGTTTTGTTGGATGTGTATATCTGTTAATGTTTAAGCCATTATTATAGTTCTTTGCATTTCAATAGATAACAACAACATAAGACACGATCACTGAGAAATACACAATCACAAGAGACACAACATTTATCCTGGGAAACCCTCTAGGGGAAGAAAATCCAACAAAAATTCCTTATTATAGATAGCCAATACAATGCCAAGAGATAACTCAAACTAGTAAATAAAGTCCTCTCCAAAGATGTGCCTCTCTCTCTCTCTCTCTTTTCCAACTTCAGCTCCAAAACTTGTCTCTCAATGAACAAGTGAGTGTGTTTCTAAGTGAGGCGCTAGCCTCCTTATTTATACAAATTTGGCTTGTGTGGAAGTGTCCTTTCACTAGCAGGGCTGACTTCTTCTTCTGGGTGGTTATAACCACCATTATTATATTCTGGGGCCTCTTAGATATATTCTGAGGCCAACTTCTTCTTTTTCCTATTACAATTATATTATGACCAATCCGCAAAAGGGGATTTGGTCCTTTTACAATAGCTGACATGATCAATCCACAATGGGGATTGATTCAATGAATAATATATCAATAATAATCAGAATACACTTTGCATTTACATTATTTCAACACTCCCCCTTAACAAGAAGGGTATTCTACAACAACATCAAATGAGAGAGGCCTTTCTCATCAACAACATCAAGAGGACATCATCATCAATATCATCTTGGAACACTGACTGGCGTATCTATAAATCATCGGAAGTTTTCTTCATCGGCAACATCGTCATTCTCAAAGGAATGCAATCATCATTTGCATCAATATGGATTAGTATAAAACTAATACATCATCATCACAACACGAGGTTGGCTCATCATAATACTAGGCTAGATTTACATCACAACTGTAAGGCTAGAAGCACAATACTCATCTTGCTTTATGTCACAWCAATCAAGCTGAAAGCAAGGTACTTGTCTTGCTTTACGTCACAACAATCAAGATGGAAGAAAGATACTAGATTGGATTTACATCACAACTGTCAAGATGGAAGCACAATACTAGTCTCATCTCATCATTTTTCTTTACGTTACAACCATCAAGTTGGAAGCAAGATACTAGACTGGCTTTACATCATAACTGTCAAGCCGGAAACTCAATACTAGTCACATCACATCTTCTTGCTTTATGTCATAGCAATGAAGCTGGAAGTAAGAGATGTCTCATCACAACAACTACTCCCCCTTTCAAGGAAGATCCTTTCAGACTATACCAAGCTTATCTCGAAAGTGCTCAAACTTAACATGATATAGAGGATTGGTCAACACATCAACAACCTGTTCATCCATGCTAACGTACTGGAGCTTTATGGCTCCTCTCTGCACCATGTCATGGATGTAATGATATAAAATCTCTATGTGCTTTGACCTGTCATGGAATACATGATTCTCTGTCATCTTTATGCAGCTCTGGTTATCACATAGGATCATGGCTTCTTCCATCACTAGGTCAAATAGACCGGTCAATAACTTTCGAAGCCATATAGCTTCATAGATGGTAGAACATGCAACAATGTATTCTGCTTCCGCTATGTTGGGAGAAATGCTGGATTGCTTCCTACTCTACCACGAGATCATGGTTGATCCCAAACTGAGATAACATCCTGAAGTGATTTTCCCGTTAGAGACACTTCCTACCCAATCTGAATCAGTGTTCCCACTCAATGTGAAATCATGATCTCCATCATAACTGAGACCACAATCTAATGTACCCTTGAGGTACCTCATCACATGTTTTGCAGCCACAAGGTGAACATGTCTGAGTTCTACCAGAAATTGACTCAAGATGTTCACAGAAAAACAAATATCTAGTTTGGTGTTCGTCAGGTACATCAGGGATCCAATAATATGTCTATACAACACGACATCAATTAATTCTGACGAAGTATCGACTAGCAGCTTCAGCTTCGTTTCCATGGGTGTATTCATGGACTTGCACTCTAACATGTCGAATCTCTTCAGGATTTCGACTGTATACTTCCCTTGGTTAAGGAAGATCCTCTCTGGACTCTGCCATACCTCAAGACCTAAGAAATAATGCATTAGGCCAAGGTCTTTCATCTCAAATTCTGAAGCAAGCCTCTTCTTACATTCGGTGATGAGATTTTATTCTCTAGTTAAGAATAAGTCATCCAAATATAGCAATAATATCACTGGCTCATCGTTCATGACCTTGAAGTAGAGGTTAGAATTTGCTTTACTCTTGGTAAAGCCCAAGCTCGTCAGGAAACTGTCTATCCGGCCATACCAAGCTCTAGGGGCTTGCTTTAATCCGTATAGAGCCTTCTTCAGCTTGCAGACATGAGATTTCCTGTCTTCAACTTAAAATCCTTGAGGTTGCTCTATATACACTTCCTCTTCGATGACACCATTTAGGAAAGTTGGCTTCACATCCATCTGGTGTAACTTCCACTTCATCTTAGCTACAAGGGTTATGATGGTTCTGATCGAAGTGTATCTGGCTACAAGAGCGAATGTCTCTTCATAGTCAATGCCTTCCTTTTGAGAAAATCCATGAGATACAAATCTTTCTTTATACTTCTCAATACTTTTGTCAGTAGCATTCTTTATTTTGAAAATCCATTTGGACGATACCACATCCTTACTCTTCGGTCTGAGAACTATTTCCCATAAATTGTTCTTTATTATGGATTGGTATTCTTTTGTCATGGCATATTCCCATTCCTTCTTCTAAATGGATTCTTCAAAGCAAGTAGGCTCTTTCTCTGGGAGATCACACATCAAAGCCACATAACTGGAGAATGGCTTTGGTCTTTTCACCTGTCTCGTGGTTCCTTCAAGAACACCATACTTCTCTCCATCTTGAATAAACTCTCTTTCCCAAGCAGGCTTTCTCTTATGAAAGATTGTCATCTGAGGAGGTTCTTGAAATTCCACCATATCATGTTCTTCTAGAATTTCCTCATCAGGGGAAGTTATGGCTTCCCTCACTGGTTCTGCAGCTCTGGGAACCTCCCTCACTGATTTTTCAATTATGGGGATCACGGGTTCCTCTTCATATACTTCTTCAAGATGGCATCTTCTTGATTTCTTGAGCACTGCATCTTCATCAAAGGTCACATCCCTACTGATATCAATGTGACAGTGACCTGGTATATAAATTCTGAAGGCTTTGGAGACCTCACAGTATCCCATGAATATTCCCTTCTTTCCTGAGGGTTCCAACTTGTTTCTCTTCTCTTTCAGAATATGTATAAACACTGGGCAACCAAATATTTTGAGATGGCTTACCTCTGGTTTCTTTCCGGTGAACATTTCTTCCTGGGTCTTGAACCCAAGTGCACTATGGGAAAATCAGTTTTGCACATACATGACTATCATTGCTGCTTCTACCCATAAGCACATTGGAATATCTTGATCATGGATCATGGTCTTCATAGCTTCCATTATCGTTTTGTTCTTTCTTTCAACTACACTGTTTTGTTGAGGATTATAGGGAGTAGTGAGTTCCCTCTTGATCCCAACATCTTTGTAGAAGTTCACAAACTCTTTAGAGGTGTATTCTCCTCCATTATCTGACCTGAGTATCTTCATCTTTCTTTCATAAATATTCTCTATCAAGGCTTTGAGTTCCTTGAACTTGTTGAACACTTCATCTTTAGATTTCAAAAAATACACCCAGGTTTTGCGAGAATAATCATCAATAAATGATACATAGTATACATACCCACTAATGGAGGACGATGGAATTGGACCACACACATCTAAATGAATGAGTTATAGGACTCCTTATACTTTGTTGTCTCTCTTCAGAAAGGGGTTCTTGATGTTCTTCCCTTGTGCACCTCGTTTGGCCAAAAAATGAAGAAGATAGGCTTCCTGGAAGTCCCCCCTTCAAGCTTGCTATCTCTGCATCTACAAAATGCACCCCTGTTGGCTCAACCTAGCCCACACGCATATTTAAGCATAAAAACCTAGCACCGGATGCAACCGCCTGAACCATGTAAACTGTAGGACAGTTACGGGCACACCTAGCCCCTAACCATCAATGGCCAGGTCGTATGACCCATGCGTCCACGCACTAGCATTAACATAGGCTCCCATTACATAAGCCAATGGTCAAAGGCCAAATGGTGGGTCGTTGATATAACCGTTGGAAAAAACACAACCACGCACACATGTCCATATGATATAGATTTGGGTTATATGTAACATATCGTGCGACCAAGGGCTGGGGCTAAGCCCCAGCCTGGTCGCACCCCAAACCACATGCATATACAAACATATACATACATATACATACACACACACACACACACACACACACACACACACACACACACACACACATANATATATATATATATATTGCACCATATATATAACAAGGAACAATTGGTGGCACATCGGTTGGTGGCTCTTTGCCAAGTCTTTTCCCCTGCCCAGAGGTCGTGGGGTCGACTCCGTCCAACGACATAAGTTTTAAACCAATAAATGGATGACACGTGGCGACCATTGACTGGGCCACATGTCGTCATTCCATTCACTGCCAAACATGCCAAGTCACCTGCCAACTATCTGAATGCCTATCTGCCACATGTCGTACGACCTGCCACGTCAGTGTCTGTACAGACTGTACAGACTGTACAGTCAGCAACCCTTTTTTTTTTTGCCTGTTTGTAAATTTGAACAGAACGCGATATCTCTTTCTCCCGACGTCCATTTGAACCCAAACGAGTTGCGTTGGGTTCATAACGACGAGGCCTATGATCTCATTCGAATTGAAGTGATTCCGAGCACTTCAAATTTTTGAGCAAAATTTGATCCCCTGATCACACCTCCCCATTGGAAAGCTTTTGGACCTCCAAACAACTATTTTCAGTCTATTTGAAGATGAGGGTATAGTTCCCTCACTCTTCCAACGTCAATCCACTTGGCTTTGCTTGGATTTTTTCCTTTAATACCAACTCGAAGATACTCCACATTTCCTCGTTTTGAAGTTCGCATTCTCCTGTCAAGGATGGTGTCTTCATGCAGTTCTGTAAGATATTCTTGGGAAAAATCATCTATAGAAGGAATTTGAACATGCTCTCCATGATCATCAATCAATGGAGGCTCATACAATTTCAAGTTCTCAACATTAAAAACTGCATACATTTGCATATAAGGATTCAAATCTAAACGAAAGGCATTGTTACCAATCTTGTCGATAATCTTGAAAGGACCATATCGAATCGGTTTCAATTTTTTACCTTCTCCTTTAAACCTCTCCTTACTGATTTAAAGCCAAACTTCATCTCCAACTTGGAAACCGTGATCAACAGGATGCTTGTCATGTCTCGTCTTGTACTTGACTTGACTCTTTTCCAACTGCTCTTGCACCATTTGATGTATCGACTAAATTTGTTCAATGAACTTTTCTTCCCTATCAATGTCATATTGACCATCCATAGCAATATCCTTCCCAAAGATAAAATCTAAAGGAGATTTGGGAAAATAGCCAAAACATGCTTCAAATGGCGACATTTGAGTTGAAGAGTATTTAGCTCGATTGTAAGCATGCTGAATGTAGTGTAAATGCCCATCCCAAAGTTTAGGATGCTTGTTGTAATAAGCACGAAGAAGATGCACCATTGTTCGATTTACCACTTCATAAAGATAATCATGATTTCGTCTAGACATAGGTAAACCTCCTACAAAATCCATGGAAATACTTTCCCAAGGACGAGAAGGAACCGGAAGTGGACTATACAAACCCAACTTTCAATTGCTAGGTTTACTTGTGGCACATAAAAAACATCCTCGAACATATCTTGAAACACTTTCATTCATTTTATGCTAGTAGCAGTATCTTTGCAAATTAGCCACTGTCTTGCCTACACCAAAATGACCAGCAATAAGAGAAGAATGTGCTTCTCTTATAATGTTGATTCTTTCCCCCTGTGGAATACATAACTTGCCAAGATGATACAAAAGATTATCATGCACATGGTAATCCAATTCTTCAACATGGTTAGAATGGCACAAGTTTCATATACTTCTTTAAAATCAGTATCCAAAGCATATTGCTCAACACAACTTTCATGCATGATAGGACTATGCTTAAGAATAATTGAAGCACTAATACTAGGCCTTGAAATCATATCAATGACTTTGTTATAAATGCCCTTCTTATACTTGATGACCAAGTGGAACTATTTAAGAAAACCCATCCATCTGAAGTGCCTAGCTTGTTGTAGCTTTGTTTGTGATTGTAAGTATTGCAGTGGTTGATGATCGGTGTGAACAATGGTTTCTTTCCCCAACAAATAATGTTTCCATTTTTTCACACTTTGTACCAATG
>ML799849.1:158417-174574 GCA_009831015.1 Picea engelmannii | reverse complement strand
AGGACGAAGTGGGAGAGTCTCTCCTACATGATGTACAGAGGTCAGATATGGGATATCGATATGACTCATGATGATTAGAGTGGTTCCCCTAGCCTGACTAGCAGTGGTTGGGTATGAGTTGTCAACATGACTTGTAGGAGTTGTTGACCCATCTCCAACATGATTGCCAAAGGTTGGTGATGGAGCTCCAGTATGACTGACAGTGATTGGGCTAGCGATGGGATATGGAGTTTGATACCAAGGTCTAGGGAAATATTGACTCTAAAACATTGTAGGCCAGGAAAGATCTTGGTTTACCCCCTGTCCTTGTCCGGAAAGGTAGTATCCTCCATTTAATTGATTTAGAGAAGTTTGAATGGGCATCATCACTGAATTCTATGAAGAGACGATAGTATGATAAGGACTATTCGAGTGAGGATATATGTTGCCCCCTTGTGAAGGGGTTCAGTGAAGAGGGTAGCCTGAACCATAAAATTGATTCTCCCCTTATGAAATACCTAGAGATACATGAGGACTCGTCATGGGAATAATGTTTGTAGGAATCGACATGGACGATGAAGGATACATGGATGGGGTGTAATAAGTAGAGTAATCACCCATATGAGAATTGGCTCCAGAAAGAGTGTAACTAGGACTGGATCCGTAAGAGGGGAGGTTCCAACCTCCCATCATAAAATTAGGTTGAGGGACATGAATCATATCAAACGAAGATGTAGGAATCGGGTACATGGTGCCCCCAGAACCAATTCTAGGATTCATATAAGTGGACCAGGGAGAGGATTGCAAAGGTGAAGGCATATCAATGGGAGAATGACTAGAGACCCAAGGTGCAAACTGAGTACCATAGTTTTTCATACCATTATAAAAAATGGAAGGACTCATCCCCATGAAAGGAGTAGGCATCATGGCATAGGTAGTGGTGGACGAAGGATTCGAAGGGACTCTACTATCCATGATAAAGAGGACTCAGTATGAACTCTTAAGGCCGACTAGTAAGCAAAGAGCACATCAAAATTCAAAAGGCCAACATGCATGCAAACAGGGTAAAGTGGTTGAGTGACCTCCTTCCCTAAAGAAGGTATGTCTCTCCCAAGAGGGGCCTGAGACTCCCTGCTAAATATCATAGGTAATAGAAATAGTTGTAAGGGCCCTCATGGGATTAAAAACCAGTTGATCAGATCCCCTTGGAGAGGTAATCCTCCATAAAGGTTGTGTGTTGTCCGACCCTTATCTGACCCAGGGTACCTGCAAGTAACCTATGAGACACCTAAGTCAAGAAACTAATAAACCATTGTATAATCAATGCACAGGCGAGCAGTCATAACTCAGGTCCACCATATGGGCAGGGTAGAAAAGCCTGAAACCCTGAAAGAACCACCTCTCACAGAGGTAAAGGAACTAACAAGATCCCCAAATATGAATAGATCCCCATAAATATCTATGACGCTAGGAACGTATCGCAGGGATATCCCTTCAAACAACTTCGTGTGACCTCGTGATTAACTCCAGTGTGAGCAGAGCCTCATGATCTTACCAATTATACAATGGATTTCTCCACTCCCTGACTCAGACACATATGTTGATTTAATTGCCTTGGAGAAGTTTACTCACAAAATCCTATTCCAAGGCACTAAATCCTAGGCTAGTTTGTGCACCGTAGAAAAAAAAATCGTTACTAATAAATTTTAAATTATAGCGTTGATTTTAATGGCCGTGATTACTCAAGAAGGTATGGTAGTGAAACTCATGGTGTTATGACTCTGCAAGAAAAGTAAATATGAAAATAATGAAAAGTCCTAACTTGAACTTTTAATGAATGATATGCTTCTAAAAACGATGCAATTTTCAAATTAAACTCTACAATTTAGAAGTAAAAATGCAATCTTTCACTGTATGCACTAAGCTAATGATAAAAAGAAAAAGGAAAAAATGCCAAGCAATGCAAAATGCTTATTTTTTTGTATTTTCAATATATCAAAACTAAAAATACATGGACTGAAAAGTAACTTGATATATATCTCTATTGTGTATGAAAAGGAGATAACTCAAGAAGGATATTAAGCAACAAAACACCCAGCCCAATGTATAAGGAAAATAAACATGAAAAGATGAAGAGAAAAACTTTGCCCAAAAATTCAACCAAAAGAGAGTTTCATGTCATCCCACAAGCACTCAACAGGAACTATAGAGACCTAAGAAGGCTCAGCAAGCATCAAATCCCACCCAGCAAACACCAGACCAAGAAAACAGGCAAGGAAAAAAGGTGTACGCAATTGTTTGGGAAAACAGAGCGTATATACGCAACTTGCAGTGAGACAGCGTGCGTGTATACACGACTGTCAAGGAAAAAGGCGCGTATATTCTTTGAAACAGGGCCAGGCAAGGGAGAAAGGATGAAAACTCAAACCCAGAGTGAACAGGAGATGTCAAGAAATGATATGATAAGAACCACAATAGAAACGAGAGAAATATGAGGAGAAAAGTACTTCAAACCCGAAGAAAGAATATTCAATCCCCAGTATGGTCGCCAATTCTGTTATGAGGAAAATCTCTCTATGGCTAGGGTGAACCACAAAAGATAGAAATGACTACATAAATCAACTCTATCCCAACAACATGCTATATAAACCAATGTGCAAGCAAGATAAGAAAGAGGCCTACCTCGACCAGATGTTCGATGATGTCCATCGTTGAGCACTTTGAACCAAAGCTATATACCTGCAACAAGTTCTCAATAAACAAGCAAAACAAGCATATGGTGGAAATATAAAAGGTTAGCACATTAGATAGCATAATCCGTCAATATACATAACAAATACTCCCATGGATAATAATACATCTATTTGCAAGATATCAATTGGATGGGAAAGGAGTATTTCTATTAATAAATGATCAGCAGAAGTGAAAATATTATATACTTCTGTGTCGGCACGGTTCGGAACCGAGAAACCGAGTTCCTTCCAACTGGGCCTCCACCACTTCAATCCTCCACCAAAGGCAAGCTCATATAAGGGAGACAAAGAGGGTCTCCATCAATAAGGGAAGATATTGGGGGATGAACACCATGCTCAGACTTAAAGGAAAAAGGGATGCAAACTCAATATGAATTAAATAATTTCTCCAAAGTAACTTTTCTCTCAAAGTTGAATTTTCTCTCTTTTCCACAGCTCGGAATTGGCTTCTTTATAGCCTTTAAAATGCAATTGAAGGGCCGAGTCGGAACGTTTCCAGTATATGGAAGGCCAAGGATCAGAGATCTCTTGTCATGACATGGAAACCCAACATTTAATTTTGATTTTCTGGAACAAATCCCAATGTACGCGGGTTGTAGTGGAGCAGCATGCATATACGCTTGTTGTATAGGGTGAAAGATGCATACAAGTGGAAAAACTTTATATTTTAGTATATGTACTTTAGTAACATGGAAGACAAGTCTACATAGGGAAATGGAATAAGGCCTTCTCTGCAAGATTGCATAGGGTGAGGCAAATCTTGCTCTAACATTATGTTAATATTTCTTATAATTTGATTTTGATGTTTTAATTTTTAGAATTGAGTTGTATTGCTATTGATTTAAATAATTCATAAATATTAATGTAGCTCGTCAATATATTTAATGTAGAATCTATAATGAAAAAGGGAAATGAAAATATTTAATCAAATTGATTTTGATGTTTTAATTTTTGTAATTGAGTTATATTATTATTAATTTAATATTAAGTTGCATTAAAATAAACTAAAATATTAAAAAAACATTGTATATATTTTTATGATATGCATTTTTTTTCAATATCATAAAATTATAAAAAATATATATATATATCTCATTATATGTAAAAGATGAATTAATTTTATAAAAATATGGTGAATTAGTTTTATGAATATATCTTGAGATGGTATTTCAATGAAGTTAACTCAAGTTAGTTACATAAGTTGTTTTCATGTACGTTTACTATCATTATTATATTAACTAGTCTTTCAATGAAGCCAACTCAAAATAGTTACATAAGTTGTTTTAACGCATGTTTATTGTCTGCAAATTTGGAGCATAAGTTTTCATAACTGAGTCTGAAGTGCGTCGCCCCCTTTTTTGTCTAAAAACAAATCTTCAAAAATAACAAAAAATTTCTTCCCTTCTTTGGCCTAGGAAAGAACTATGATACCAATTGTTATGTACCAGATATCTGAATACACAATCACATACAATTATCCAAGAGAAATATAGATAAATATCCACTTATTATTATCAAACCCTTAGGGTAGGGTAACACCATACAATGGATCCTATTATGAAAGGGGTCATCTCTTTTTCACTTGCCTCTTCGAGGGGGAAACCTCCTAATGCGCTACACACTCCAAATACAAAAATTTGTCTTCACACCCCATTACATTTCTTGAAGCCCTTTATATAGTGCTACCAACCACCTAAGAACATTCTAGAGGAGGAACCTTCTAGTAAGTCCTCCTACATTTATTATGTTTATACTAATATATCTAACTACAATAGTGAGCCTTATTTAATAATATAGTGGACCTAGTACACCTTAAATGAATGGACTCTACTATTATCACTATGGGCCCTCTGATCCCCCCACTACCTCTCTAGCTACACTACACTCTTGTAAAACAAAATCCATTGAATTTATTTTTTTAATGTAAAAAAAAAATTCAATGGATTTTTCTTTGCAAGAGTGTAAAAAAGAAAAAAACAATTTTCACATTTTCGATCACTTTCCCTTGTTTCTTTACTAGATGAATCACTCATCAGCATATCACATTGGTTTTTCTGATGGTTTTAGTTGATGGACTCAAAACCTCACTTTCGTAGCTTGGGCCATTTATTCACCTACACATACATTTCTTCACTCTAGTGGTGTGTGCTTAGGTCCAGCTACAAATAACCAAGCAGAGTATGTCATCATGATTGGACTTCTAGATGATGTTTCTCACCTTCACATTTTCCACTTCACTATATTCTTAGATCCTTAGCTTTTTCATGCTTCACTTGAACAGTTTAGAAAGTACCTAGAAGTTAAACTTCTATCGCATAATTTTGAATCCATTACATTAACACATATTCCTAGAAGTGAAAACCATGTTGCAAATAAAATTGAAAATGATATTTTAGACTGGAACTTGTCGCATCAATCAAAGCATTATTTGTCATGATTTATATAATTACCAAATATATATATGTTTTTTGCATCATCACATCAATAACATGTATCATAAAACAAATACAGGAGCATATACATATCATCATAAACACAAATCATCCAATCACACAAGTTACACAATAAATGAGACATCAACAGTTTCAAAAAATGGTGTACAATACAAAGGGTCGATCCTCACTATGATCGTTCTCACCAAACATATAAAAAATGGGGTCATTTCCCCTATACATGTCATATACAAAACAATATGTGGGCCTTGACCATATACATTAGAAAATACACAAATTGTGGGCCTCACTATACAAATCACAATCCACCAACTCTAAGGTAGACCAAACATGAGGAGCCCCCCAGTTGGAGGCCCCTACCAATAGGAGGCCCCCCACCCGCTGGAGGCATCCCTCCAACCAACGATCTTATATGTCCAATCAACTCTACTTCTTCCACTGCTACCCATCATACCAGCAGGTGTCAATCAATATCAAGGTCAATACAAGCCTCTGGTACCTCTTTTCCATGTACCTCATTCCATCTCACATCATACACTCCATGTAGTACCTGGTCAAAGCACCTATGTAGTTCATATAACTAATCTTGGAGCCCCACATCTCCATTGGAAGCTCCCCAACTACAGGATCCACCTGTGGCTATTATGTTGGGCTCACCTTTTCCTCCTCGTGGTATTGACACTGACCAACACTTACATGTCCTTATCGACCTCCTCTTGTTGGCTCCCTCACCACCGGGACCTATCAACCTCACGGTCCAATATCTAAAACCACAAACATAGTTACCTATCAGTATTATCTCATATAATAAAAAACATGGATATTAACATAAAAAAGAAACAACAATGTATCAACCACAAGAAAAAAATAACCTCAACATTCATATACCTCCCTAGGCTGGAGGATCATATTTGGATCATGTGGGTAGTCCATATTAGCATACTGGAACTCAAGAATAACATGGGGGGTATGCCTCCAAAACCCATGAAAATATGCAGTAAAGTAGTGCCACACTAGGCCACCACCATCCCTAACTAGTATATCTCCCCACCACCTCAAACATGGTAGGGTCATCCCCATAGCCTCCAATATAAACCTTAGGTGCAATAATACCACTCACTCAAAAATGGAACTGCATAGGACAGATTCGAAGGATAAGTCACCCTCCTGACTCTATGCACACCATGTCAACTGGGAGAGAATGGCCTCCCTCATAAGGAAGGCCCAAACATATTTTCGACCCTGGAACAAATGATCCATGATCTTAATTTGGGCCCTGGTAATCCTTTGAGTTCCCATGGATCCATACATCCTCACTACCATCATGGCTAGGGCCTACAGAACCAAATCCCATATGCATTCCACCTGGATGGATCCTCCAGTGATTGCATCACCATCAGCACAGTAATGGCCCACTAAAGCCTACACGGTGACCCCTCATCCATAGGGACCTCTCCCCGAATGGAGAGTACTGTAAAAAAATAGATGTCAGAATCAGATGACATCTCTAGCATATGACCTTGGACCTCAAAGGCTTGATGGTTGGGCCTCCACATCGAGACCATTAAAGTGAGAAGCTCCTCCTAGGAGCATAACAGAGCACATTGAATGAACTTGAGAAGGACAAAATTGGTCATCTCAAAGTGCATTGTTGGTTCCTCCATCACCGTCGTCCAGAGAGAATCCCAGTCTATCTCCCACCACTGAATCATCATGGTGGAAGCTCCAAAGTATCATAGTCTACATAAACATGGGTTAGTCAATTACTAGATCTAGCAAAAATTCATCAAGTTTTCATCTCTAGTGTGGTCTGTGTGATTGTCTCTCGAATGTGATTGTCTCTCGAACAGTCACACAGAATATGGTTGTCTAACTGTTCACCAAATAATCATGTAGAGGCTCTATGTGACTGTCATTAATCTTCCCATGTTAACCTGCATGACATTTCACATAGTAGTCGTGTTGATCAATGTGGGAAACCATATTATAGTCACATTGAGCTCGGTGTGACTATGCATCCATCGCCCGTGCTATACGACATGGGAAGTCAAACTATACCCATGTTGATGTGCATGGGCATATTTTGATCACCCACATGGATCATATGGTCTTCCTCAAAAGGGGGACCATACGACCTTCTATACTATCCTAAGTAGAAAATTGAAATTACCAAAATGATGGAGAGATTAGGACCCCTTACCTGGCTCTCTCGATCCTGGAATTTTATAGTTGATGTGTGCATATAATATCACAAAATCTCATTGGATAAATTTATCTACATGCATACACATCACCTCAAGTACAAATGAGGTGTCATGGCAGGCCCCACTAACATTTATATAACCTAGGTCCAAACTTCCTTGAGCTCGTACAAGAGCTCGGGAGCTCTATTTTTTGAACCATTCACGACATTGGGATCACCATTTTACATTCTACACAATGGTATGATCCATTCAGATTTTCCCATACCTCCCCCTAAACCCCTATACTAGCACCTAAGATACAAGTACACCTACTCACTATCATTTTTTTAAATTCACACATCAAGTTCTTTACTGTCGGGCATTTTTAACTTCAGGAATTTGGTTTTTGTGTGTAGGTACTTGTTGGAAGGTTCACAACACTTTCAATCAAGACCATCCCATGGATCCTTCAAGTATATGTTTCAAAATTGGCAGGTAGTCACTCCCTCTGAGAATAATTGCATTTACCAGTATCATCCCTCAACATGTTCCTTTAGGGTCACAATCCCCAGTGTCACAACAACTTCACCATGTTCCAATTGCAACAAATTGTTTTATTCCAGTAGTTTCTTACCTACATGAGTTGTTTTTATCTCCTATAGCACAATGAAACCCATGGTTTTTCACCTCATTAAAAGGGATTCCATTGCAATTCCCACTTATGAGAATGAACCCCATATTATTATCTCATCCACCCATGGACCCTTGGATTCTCATAAATTTTGATTGGTTCTATTGAATGAACCCCGACATTTTCATTTCTCCCTCGTCCCCTCCAAGATTAGTAGACCATCTACAATCCAATCCATTATTCACCTGCCTACAAAAAGACTTTCCCATGGGGCCCCGACCCTTCATTTTTTATCACAAAATTATGCATCACCAAGTCGAGCCATTTCAATCACTTGGGCCCTTGTCTCTATGCTTTCACATTCAACCCAATTATTCTTTATCCATTTGGTAATTGTACAAAGTACCTTTTGATTTACACACAAGCGAGTAGACTTAAGTCATCACATTCGATGGCACCATTTTTTACTTGGTGGTATCCCTAGTCACCCTTTGGTTGGAGCATTCACACTTAAAAGCCCTACCTGCAAACACCCATATTATCATCCAAACCTTGATTATCCCAATATATTTTATTATGATCCCTAATTTTCCACCCATCACTACCAACGCTTTGCAGCCTCATCACCCCCATTTACAATTTGAAAATACCTTTCCACTATATGACAGTCCCCCTGACATTAGACCTTTTTTTGTCCAGTTGCAGATTTGATTTTTGCCACTATCTGTCATCACTTATGCTCCAACTAAGGGATGTATTCATTCTTATTTAACATTTACCTTGCCCATACTTACCATCTACACACAACTCTTGGCATCGTATTGATCGGTTGATTCCAACGGAAAATTTTCCCTCTATGATTGTGGCTCCATTCCTATCAACATCAACACCTGTTTCCAGGAATTTTTCAGTATATTGGTTCCCATTTTGATACAAATGATGAGCCTCGAATGAGACAAAGAGATTCATCATTTCTCTCTGCTTTCATTGACCCCCCTGATGTTCGAAATCAACACATACCCACACCAAGGTGGGTTTTACTTTTCAATAGTTGCAGTTTTTAGTTCCAGCTGAAGACCTCTAGGGTTGAGAGGCCATCATTGCCTACAAGTAATGAACATACACCCAAATGTTCACTTCCAACTCCATGGCACCTTCTCCTTTAAAACCTTTATTTTTTTTTATCGTCGCCCCTGAGTTCACTGCAGATATCTACTTCGTCAAAATTTTCAGTTACAAGATCATCTCAATCTTCATACTTTGGGTGATTCAACAAGAGGCCTCAACCTCTTGTCTATTATTGTAATAATTTATGCTTATGGCATGAGCATGGGGCATGCTTGCCTCATTTGTATAAAGATTGTTTTTAGTAGTAGGATTGTGTTTTTGCAGGTGGATCTCGCCTTCTTCCTACACTGGTAATCCTCATTCCCTTGAACCTTTTTCTCTATATATATACAAGAATCAATGCACAAATCAAAAGAAACGACGATGTATTTCGGTTATACATCTACTCCTAACCTCACACATCATGGAGCATTTGTTACCACCTAAAAATCGCTCACGGAGATATACAGGTGATCACTAAAAAAGTCATCAATCCAATAAACCAAAGTGCAAACTCATGGAATTAATATACCAAACTCAACAAAGAAGAAAACTATAGAAAGTGGGTATTTTATAAATCCACGTGACTAAACAATGTGTATTTTTGTGCGATCTATGCATGATCACTTGACTAATCCCTCTGAAATTCACACGGACTTACGAGAAGTGAAATATCAACCACATTCAATGCATTTATGGTAAAAACCATATCATGGAAATATTCCATCCAAGATACCAAAGTGCCTTGAGCCTCTCAACATTTAAGATTGGTACCACAAGTGGTTCCATGTCTACTCAGACATGGGGAACCACACTCAAGTGGCATTCATTTCCCACTTGGAACCAATTGTTTGAAATCTTGAAAAAAAACTTATATAGGGAGGTCATTAGTATGCATACAATATATTAAAGAAAAGGCATTGATATGTTGTATGTATGAGCTTGGAGAACCATTTCCCAAACCCTTGTCCTTACATTCATAACAACAAAGCCAATGCATTGGACCTCTTCCCTTTGAAGATATTCTTGCACCTTCTTGTACACTCATAGAAGGTTCTATTTGGGACATAAAACGACCCTCCCACGGAGGAGAAGGAGAGCCCCCTATGCTCACCAAATCCTCCAAGTTGTTATCAATGTCAGTTTTATCCATTAGTAACCATATATCATCTTGTTTTGTTTTTATTCTTTCATATTATTCTTTTAGTTCTGTGTTTGGTTTACATTACATGTTTATGGTGTTCCACTAACTCTAACAATTGTTTGTGGTGATAGTTAAGCCTACTCTAACACTCAATTGCTTATTTTACTCACCCATGTGGAAAAATATGCAAAACAAATAGCTTTGACACCACTTAATGAAAAACCAAGATGTGCAATCATTAATCACGGTTGTAGAACCAATTCCACAACATCATAGTACAGCGGCTACAGAAAATGCTCGTGCACATTCCTAAATTCAAATGCTATAGAACATAGTTTTAAATTGACAATCAACAATGCAAGCAAATTTCAACATAGAAGGAAAGAGTAGAATCAAAATCTTTATTAAATGGTTGGGTTAAATCCAACTTGTGATTTTTACAATCTAAAGGTTTGATTCTCTCACATAATTTTTACAATTGCAATCCATAATGACCTCACTACAAATCAATCTCTAACTCCAAGAGTGGAAAATTGGATAATCACCTTGCTATTCTCTTCTACAAATCGATGGAATCGAACCCTCTTCAATTCAATTGATCTCTCCTCTAACTATTCAATTCTACTAGAATTCAATCGATCTCTACAATGTTTTAGACTCGCTAACATTGCCTCTTTGTATCCCTATCTACAATATACGTCAAACTTCCTTTAATAGTTATAATTTCCCCTGACTTCTCTTTAGTATCAATGACTAGGTCTTCTACAACCAAGGGACAAATGAACTGTGTTGATCTATAGCTACTAACTCTTCCATGCAAACTTCATACACTATGTCATGATCTTGACTTTCTAGGAAACTAACTCAGAAAATAAGTGAAAGGGGAACCAAATATTTTTTGTTGATATTGATTGCTTAAGGCCAAGGATGCTTCTGCATCATAGTGAGATAGAGCTACTATGCACATGATCATTTTATTTTGTAGATATATCGAATTGTTCAAGGAGAAAAAAAATGCAATACATAAGTGAGGCAGAGTTGTTTTGAATCTTATCATTTTTAGTGATACACACACACACACACACACACACACACACACACACACACATATATATATATGCAATGAGAGAAAGCTAGCCTTTCTTCAATGTTTCACTATTTAATATCTCTTACTATAGTAATTTCTCACACTATTCATTTTCTTATGTAAAATCATCTAGTCAAAATCATGGTGTTTCCCATCCTCACATGGTGCCTCACAATGCTTTTGTCTTTATATGCAGTAGACTTGTTGGAACTCTTCACTTATATATCAACTAGTAGATTTGTTTTTGTGTCCAATTAGTACCATTTTCTCCTTATTTTCTCATGCTAGTCTTCCTAGTTCTAATCTACCAAAGACCACCCAGGGCACATTACTCCTACTCTACCACCTCATTAGTGATGTATGGCATCATGCCCTTTTCAACCAACAATATTTCAATTTTCAAGCAAGTGTTTTTAATCATTTATCTCATAGGCTAGTTGAAAAATTATTAAGTATTTTTAATCATTTATCTCATAGGCTAGCTGAAAAACTGTTGCTTAACTTTGTTAGAAAAATAGTTAAAATCAATAGAAAATTTCAAAAAAGTTGTCTTCAATTACATGTACAAATCCAAAATAAATTATGTTCACTTTTCATCCACTTTCTATGTGTATTGAATTTAGCACCACTCCATACTTTCAATCAACTTAAATTTCATGCCCCGTGTCTTAAAACTTTCTACACAAACATTCATATAAAATATTAATAAGAAATTTTCCAAAACAAAATTTATGAACTTAAGAAACGATATGATGGTCTCTTACTTTTTAAGTGAATGCCAATAATTGGATAGTTCCTCTTAGAAAACTCTTGGATTTGCTCTCATGTTGTACTTCATCTCATGATTTTCACACTTAAACACATCATGGCCTCACAATGGAGTATAATATTCACACCAAATTAAATATTACGTTCATAACATTGCCAACTATGTTTAGCCTAAATAAATCACACTTAAACACATCCAGTCCTCACACTGGAATATAATATTTCCGCCAAATTAAATGTTACGTTCAAAACATTGCCAACTATGTTTAGCCTAAATAAATCAATGTGGAACTAGGGTTTTCACCAACAATATGAAAAGTGTAGCTAAACCCTTAATAAAATGTAAAATAGTTATCTCGTGCATTGGAAAACATAACATTTATAATTAATCTATTCATGCGGGATATAAAGTAAGCTAGTTTCTAGGCGGGAAAAGCTCTGAAGGGTTTCCAACATGCAATTCATTTCCATTCAGGGTGAGTGTTTTCAGCATGTGTACTTGTTTTGGGCAACTCTTCATTCTCATACTTAGATATTATGTGTTTTAAATTTAAAGTATCATTGTATTTTAAGAGTAATATTTATTCTTTATTTTTGGAAAATACATGTTAATTTTAAAAATAAAGTTGATATTAATTTGAGCTAAGTTTACATTAATGTATGTCACTATATCACAAGTTTAGTTTAATATAATATAAAATTTACTTTAAGAATCTTTGTCCATTATTATAATTTTGTTAATATTAATGTAGTTAATTAATATATTTAGTGTCCATTATTATAACTTTGTTAATATTAATGTAGTTCGTTAATCTATTTAGTGTAGGGTTAATAATGAAAAAATAATATGCAAAGATTTTCATTTTTCAAATGAATTACATATATTGATATTTATAGATATTGAGGTTGGAAATGCTAAGGAGGGTAGAGTTGTCATACAATCAAGGGATATGGATGAGGGTTTCTATGAGTGTAGACTAGGGTTCTCATCATTATTGAGCTAAGGTATTCTCAAGATGGAGGATTTGGCACCAAAGCTAGCAATGGAAGAAGAGGGCTTGGATTACTCAGTTGACATGTTGGGGAGCTAGTTGATCTGGATGAGCACGCTTCCACAACTGCATGGAACTCCTATGGTTGTAGTGAGGAGGTACCCCATGGGGGTTCATCCGTTAGAGGAGGACATGATGAAGATCCTCGGTGAGCTAGTAAAAGGGCTATCTGATATCATTTATAGGGTGGAAACTAAGCTGGAGGTGAGGGCATAGGACTGTGGTGTTGCTAGCCTCGAGTGCATTAATGATACCTTACTCATACCATCTATGGAACATGGAGGATAGGATACTGGAAATCTTGGGCTATCAATCCACCAGACTGAAGAGACTAGAGAATTTACTCTTCATTACGAAGGTACTAATACCAATGACCCAACCTTGGCCTCTTGCAAGGAGTTTGAACTTTCATTATGTGATTGTTTTGGCTTGTTTGTAGTGAAATCAAAGGAAGGTTTTATTGGGAAATTTCTAGATCTTACCCTCATGAGTGGCTCCACTACAGTTGAATTAGGGAGAAAAGGGAATCCTTCTCTAGAAAGAAAAAAGGAAACCCAAGAGACTGAAATGTATTTAAAAAATGGAGGATCTAGTAAGCCTAAACTTAGGGGTCAAAACTAGGCTCAATGTTGCGATGGAATTGGAAGAACGGGTGGTTGTCAACCAATTTCCTAGTAGAAATATGAATGGGGATTGTCTTAAGGAGTGGACCAAGGGAAGATTTGAACCTATGGTCAATTACCATCCCCACATTATGACTTTGGAAAAAGGATGGTTAGTTTGGATTTTCAAAACAATGGTTGAGTAAAAAATATCTTGCACGGTAGATGGAAGTGGGGTTCTCAAAATTTGTTTCTGGAAAAATGGCACGTGGATTTCAATGCGAGAACTACTCATGTTGATATACTTCCATCCTAGGTTCGCATTCTAGGTATTCCACTTTTGTTATGGTATTAAGATGTGTTTGAAGTAATAGGGAATGCTCTTGGCTCGTAATATGAAGTTGACTACTCCTTCTGAGATACAAGGTATTATGGTATGGAAAGAATACTAGTGGGATTAGAGAAACAAGGGTTTGGTGGAGGAAATGGTCCTTAAGCGTAGGGTAGACCATTACCAACTCACTTTAGAATATGAAGGAATTCCCTTTAAGTGTGGGCATTTCCATATCTATGGGAATTTAGCATTGGTTTCTCATACCCTTATCAAAGGAAGGTGTGGATGCAAAAAATTCAACAAAAATTATTGGGGGTGGAACTGGTGGAATCCCCTATCATTTAGAAAGAACCTAAGGAAACTGGGAACAAAAGGGTCAGTGAGAATCCTCTAATTATCCAACTAGAATCAGAGGAGTAGTTGACAGCCTCAAGTGTTCACAAGAATCATAGATTGGATGAGGTTAGTGACAACAAAGTTAACAAGTTGTCTTCAGGTAAGCTACCTTAGATACCTTCCCTTTGCAAAAGAAAAACCATTGAAAATTTTGTTTTTGGATCTTAGGGACTAGAGGTGGGAACTAAAGGGTTGGAATATATTAGTGAATTCTTGCCTGGCCTATCAGGCATCATAAACCCTATCTCCCTAACTCTTATTATTTTACCTATGATTGAAAGTCATGAGGAAGAAGGAAATGTCTAGGTAGGGACATGTCCATCCCCTTAGAAAGGAAGAGAGGCATAAACACATTTTCAAGATCCCCCCCCCCATAAATCCTCCAAATACAAAATTAGACCCAGGGGTAAGGTAACCATCGACTTCCATGGGAAAGTGGCAAGGGGGTTAGGGTTTCTTGATGAGGAATATCAAAAACCTAACTAAATAGGGAGAAAGTCTCACTTGTCCATGGCATAGAAACAAGCATCCTTAGAGATCAAATGTGGAAAGAATATTTCATTAATAGGGGCCCTCGGAGAAAATGCTCCATGTTAGGGACTCAAATGATCTTTCTGACACTAAATTTCCAAAGGTGTGCCAATCCCTCTAAGAAACTATCCATCAAGAGCTTAGTAGAGTCCTTAAAACCATATATTATTCTACTTTGGGATGTTATGACTAAAGGAGAGAAAACAATTTAGGAACTTTCTAAATTTTTGAGTGGGTGGGATTTCATATCAATTAAAGCAAGTGGGAGAAATGGTGGGAACGTAACTGGATGGAAGAGGTGTTCCTTCACCCTAACTAACTCTTTTACTTCTCCTTCAGGTCTAAGGGTTTCCCTCTTCTCCATGGATATGGGGAAATAAATCTCTATTATGAATTTTTTGTTGGGTATGTGTTATATATTTGCACGACTAGCTATAGTGTCTGCTACCTTCTGCCAGGCTCGCATGGGGGGTTAGAGGGGGGGGCACTAGGCCCCCCCTTCGGGGGTTGTACGGGGGAGATAACCCCCTGCATGGGGAATTGGCGGCAGCGCCCCCAAGAAAATGTTTTTTCCTTGGGAAACATGTCGCATTTTTGCCTCGTTTTTCATGTCGCCTTGATTTTTGTGTCCATTATTGGGCACTTTTTCGACACATGGTTTTTTCTGATTATTTTCTTTTTCAGGTTATGGAATTAGGGTTGTTGACTAATCTAGGTCATCGGGTTAGGGTTTTGGATGTCATTGGCTCCTATATGTATATTGTATTGTAAACAATGTATCACTATGAATGAATATAGAATATGTTGGTTTTCCTGGTTTGGGTTTCCAGGGGAAAAATATCTGTGTAATGTCTGTATTTGTCATTGTATATTTTCTGTTCTTTTATTGGAAATCTATTTGCAGAAAAATATTGTACAAGGTTAAAATCTACATTTGGTATTAGAGCTTTGTTGGCTTCAAGGGGATGCCTTTGTGGTCAAGGGTTTGGCTAGAGACTATGATAAGACTTGTTATAGTGGGAGATCTGTGGTATTTATTTTTTACATGAAAATAAATGGTGAGCAGTTCAAAAATGGAGATCAAGAAGTTTAATGAGAAAAGTTTTGAGTTGTGGAAGCTCAAGATGGAATATCTGT
>ML799849.1:116443-158317 GCA_009831015.1 Picea engelmannii | reverse complement strand
ACTATGATGTTGTGGAATTGGTTCTACAACCGTGATTAATGATTGCACATCTTGGTTTTTCATTAAGTGGTGTCAAAGCTATTTGTTTTGCATATTTTTCCACATGGGTGAGTAAAATAAGCAATTGAGTGTTAGAGTAGGCTTAACTATCACCACAAACAATTGTTAGAGTTAGTGGAACACCATAAACATGTAATGTAAACCAAACACAGAACTAAAAGAATAATATGAAAGAATAAAAACAAAACAAGATGATATATGGTTACTAATGGATAAAACTGACATTGATAACAACTTGGAGGATTTGGTGAGCATAGGGGGCTCTCCTTCTCCTCCGTGGGAGGGTCGTTTTATGTCCCAAATAGAACCTTCTATGAGTGTACAAGAAGGTGCAAGAATATCTTCAAAGGGAAGAGGTCCAATGCATTGGCTTTGTTGTTATGAATGTAAGGACAAGGGTTTGGGAAATGGTTCTCCAAGCTCATACATACAACATATCAATGCCTTTTCTTTAATATATTGTATGCATACTAATGACCTCCCTATATAAGTTTTTTTTCAAGATTTCAAACAATTGGTTCCAAGTGGGAAATGAATGCCACTTGAGTGTGGTTCCCCATGTCTGAGTAGACATGGAACCACTTGTGGTACCAATCTTAAATGTTGAGAGGCTCAAGGCACTTTGGTATCTTGGATGGAATATTTCCATGATATGGTTTTTACCATAAATGCATTGAATGTGGTTGATATTTCACTTCTCGTAAGTCCGTGTGAATTTCAGAGGGATTAGTCAAGTGATCATGCATAGATCGCACAAAAATACACATTGTTTAGTCACGTGGATTTATAAAATACCCACTTTCTATAGTTTTCTTCTTTGTTGAGTTTGGTATATTAATTCCATGAGTTTGCACTTTGGTTTATTGGATTGATGACTTTTTTAGTGATCACCTGTATATCTCCGTGAGCGATTTTTAGGTGGTAACAAATGCTCCATGATGTGTGAGGTTAGGAGTAGATGTATAACCGAAATACATCGTCGTTTCTTTTGATTTGTGCATTGATTCTTGTATATATATAGAGAAAAAGGTTCAAGGGAATGAGGATTACCAGTGTAGGAAGAAGGCGAGATCCACCTGCAAAAACACAATCCTACTACTAAAAACAATCTTTATACAAATGAGGCAAGCATGCCCCATGCTCATGCCATAAGCATAAATTATTACAATAATAGACAAGAGGTTGAGGCCTCTTGTTGAATCACCCAAAGTATGAAGATTGAGATGATCTTGTAACTGAAAATTTTGACGAAGTAGATATCTGCAGTGAACTCAGGGGCGACGATAAAAAAAAATAAAGGTTTTAAAGGAGAAGGTGCCATGGAGTTGGAAGTGAACATTTGGGTGTATGTTCATTACTTGTAGGCAATGATGGCCTCTCAACCCTAGAGGTCTTCAGCTGGAACTAAAAACTGCAACTATTGAAAAGTAAAACCCACCTTGGTGTGGGTATGTGTTGATTTCGAACATCAGGGGGGTCAATGAAAGCAGAGAGAAATGATGAATCTCTTTGTCTCATTCGAGGCTCATCATTTGTATCAAAATGGGAACCAATATACTGAAAAATTCCTGGAAACAGGTGTTGATGTTGATAGGAATGGAGCCACAATCATAGAGGGAAAATTTTCCGTTGGAATCAACCGATCAATACGATGCCAAGAGTTGTGTGTAGATGGTAAGTATGGGCAAGGTAAATGTTAAATAAGAATGAATACATCCCTTAGTTGGAGCATAAGTGATGACAGATAGTGGCAAAAATCAAATCTGCAACTGGACAAAAAAAGGTCTAATGTCAGGGGGACTGTCATATAGTGGAAAGGTATTTTCAAATTGTAAATGGGGGTGATGAGGCTGCAAAGCGTTGGTAGTGATGGGTGGAAAATTAGGGATCATAATAAAATATATTGGGATAATCAAGGTTTGGATGATAATATGGGTGTTTGCAGGTAGGGCTTTTAAGTGTGAATGCTCCAACCAAAGGGTGACTAGGGATACCACCAAGTAAAAAATGGTGCCATCGAATGTGATGACTTAAGTCTACTCGCTTGTGTGTAAATCAAAAGGTACTTTGTACAATTACCAAATGGATAAAGAATAATTGGGTTGAATGTGAAAGCATAGAGACAAGGGCCCAAGTGATTGAAATGGCTCGACTTGGTGATGCATAATTTTGTGATAAAAAATGAAGGGTCGGGGCCCCATGGGAAAGTCTTTTTGTAGGCAGGTGAATAATGGATTGGATTGTAGATGGTCTACTAATCTTGGAGGGGACGAGGGAGAAATGAAAATGTCGGGGTTCATTCAATAGAACCAATCAAAATTTATGAGAATCCAAGGGTCCATGGGTGGATGAGATAATAATATGGGGTTCATTCTCATAAGTGGGAATTGCAATGGAATCCCTTTTAATGAGGTGAAAAACCATGGGTTTCATTGTGCTATAGGAGATAAAAACAACTCATGTAGGTAAGAAACTACTGGAATAAAACAATTTGTTGCAATTGGAACATGGTGAAGTTGTTGTGACACTGGGGATTGTGACCCTAAAGGAACATGTTGAGGGATGATACTGGTAAATGCAATTATTCTCAGAGGGAGTGACTACCTGCCAATTTTGAAACATATACTTGAAGGATCCATGGGATGGTCTTGATTGAAAGTGTTGTGAACCTTCCAACAAGTACCTACACACAAAAACCAAATTCCTGAAGTTAAAAATGCCCGACAGTAAAGAACTTGATGTGTGAATTTAAAAAAATGATAGTGAGTAGGTGTACTTGTATCTTAGGTGCTAGTATAGGGGTTTAGGGGGAGGTATGGGAAAATCTGAATGGATCATACCATTGTGTAGAATGTAAAATGGTGATCCCAATGTCGTGAATGGTTCAAAAAATAGAGCTCCCGAGCTCTTGTACGAGCTCAAGGAAGTTTGGACCTAGGTTATATAAATGTTAGTGGGGCCTGCCATGACACCTCATTTGTACTTGAGGTGATGTGTATGCATGTAGATAAATTTATCCAATGAGATTTTGTGATATTATATGCACACATCAACTATAAAATTCCAGGATCGAGAGAGCCAGGTAAGGGGTCCTAATCTCTCCATCATTTTGGTAATTTCAATTTTCTACTTAGGATAGTATAGAAGGTCGTATGGTCCCCCTTTTGAGGAAGACCATATGATCCATGTGGGTGATCAAAATATGCCCATGCACATCAACATGGGTATAGTTTGACTTCCCATGTCGTATAGCACGGGCGATGGATGCATAGTCACACCGAGCTCAATGTGACTATAATATGGTTTCCCACATTGATCAACACGACTACTATGTGAAATGTCATGCAGGTTAACATGGGAAGATTAATGACAGTCACATAGAGCCTCTACATGATTATTTGGTGAACAGTTAGACAACCATATTCTGTGTGACTGTTCGAGAGACAATCACATTCGAGAGACAATCACACAGACCACACTAGAGATGAAAACTTGATGAATTTTTGCTAGATCTAGTAATTGACTAACCCATGTTTATGTAGACTATGATACTTTGGAGCTTCCACCATGATGATTCAGTGGTGGGAGATAGACTGGGATTCTCTCTGGACGACGGTGATGGAGGAACCAACAATGCACTTTGAGATGACCAATTTTGTCCTTCTCAAGTTCATTCAATGTGCTCTGTTATGCTCCTAGGAGGAGCTTCTCACTTTAATGGTCTCGATGTGGAGGCCCAACCATCAAGCCTTTGAGGTCCAAGGTCATATGCTAGAGATGTCATCTGATTCTGACATCTATTTTTTTACAGTACTCTCCATTCGGGGAGAGGTCCCTATGGATGAGGGGTCACCGTGTAGGCTTTAGTGGGCCATTACTGTGCTGATGGTGATGCAATCACTGGAGGATCCATCCAGGTGGAATGCATATGGGATTTGGTTCTGTAGGCCCTAGCCATGATGGTAGTGAGGATGTATGGATCCATGGGAACTCAAAGGATTACCAGGGCCCAAATTAAGATCATGGATCATTTGTTCCAGGGTCGAAAATATGTTTGGGCCTTCCTTATGAGGGAGGCCATTCTCTCCCAGTTGACATGGTGTGCATAGAGTCAGGAGGGTGACTTATCCTTCGAATCTGTCCTATGCAGTTCCATTTTTGAGTGAGTGGTATTATTGCACCTAAGGTTTATATTGGAGGCTATGGGGATGACCCTACCATGTTTGAGGTGGTGGGGAGATATACTAGTTAGGGATGGTGGTGGCCTAGTGTGGCACTACTTTACTGCATATTTTCATGGGTTTTGGAGGCATACCCCCCATGTTATTCTTGAGTTCCAGTATGCTAATATGGACTACCCACATGATCCAAATATGATCCTCCAGCCTAGGGAGGTATATGAATGTTGAGGTTATTTTTTTCTTGTGGTTGATACATTGTTGTTTCTTTTTTATGTTAATATCCATGTTTTTTATTATATGAGATAATACTGATAGGTAACTATGTTTGTGGTTTTAGATATTGGACCGTGAGGTTGATAGGTCCCGGTGGTGAGGGAGCCAACAAGAGGAGGTCGATAAGGACATGTAAGTGTTGGTCAGTGTCAATACCACGAGGAGGAAAAGGTGAGCCCAACATAATAGCCACAGGTGGATCCTGTAGTTGGGGAGCTTCCAATGGAGATGTGGGGCTCCAAGATTAGTTATATGAACTACATAGGTGCTTTGACCAGGTACTACATGGAGTGTATGATGTGAGATGGAATGAGGTACATGGAAAAGAGGTACCAGAGGCTTGTATTGACCTTGATATTGATTGACACCTGCTGGTATGATGGGTAGCAGTGGAAGAAGTAGAGTTGATTGGACATATAAGATCGTTGGTTGGAGGGATGCCTCCAGCGGGTGGGGGGCCTCCTATTGGTAGGGGCCTCCAACTGGGGGGCTCCTCATGTTTGGTCTACCTTAGAGTTGGTGGATTGTGATTTGTATAGTGAGGCCCACAATTTGTGTATTTTCTAATGTATATGGTCAAGGCCCACATATTGTTTTGTATATGACATGTATAGGGGAAATGACCCCATTTTTTATATGTTTGGTGAGAACGATCATAGTGAGGATCGACCCTTTGTATTGTACACCATTTTTTGAAACTGTTGATGTCTCATTTATTGTGTAACTTGTGTGATTGGATGATTTGTGTTTATGATGATATGTATATGCTCCTGTATTTGTTTTATGATACATGTTATTGATGTGATGATGCAAAAAACATATATATATTTGGTAATTATATAAATCATGACAAATAATGCTTTGATTGATGCGACAAGTTCCAGTCTAAAATATCATTTTCAATTTTATTTGCAACATGGTTTTCACTTCTAGGAATATGTGTTAATGTAATGGATTCAAAATTATGCGATAGAAGTTTAACTTCTAGGTACTTTCTAAACTGTTCAAGTGAAGCATGAAAAAGCTAAGGATCTAAGAATATAGTGAAGTGGAAAATGTGAAGGTGAGAAACATCATCTAGAAGTCCAATCATGATGACATACTCTGCTTGGTTATTTGTAGCTGGACCTAAGCACACACCACTAGAGTGAAGAAATGTATGTGTAGGTGAATAAATGGCCCAAGCTACGAAAGTGAGGTTTTGAGTCCATCAACTAAAACCATCAGAAAAACCAATGTGATATGCTGATGAGTGATTCATCTAGTAAAGAAACAAGGGAAAGTGATCGAAAATGTGAAAATTGTTTTTTTCTTTTTTACACTCTTGCAAAGAAAAATCCATTGAATTTTTTTTTTACATTAAAAAAATAAATTCAATGGATTTTGTTTTACAAGAGTGTAGTGTAGCTAGAGAGGTAGTGGGGGGATCAGAGGGCCCATAGTGATAATAGTAGAGTCCATTCATTTAAGGTGTACTAGGTCCACTATATTATTAAATAAGGCTCACTATTGTAGTTAGATATATTAGTATAAACATAATAAATGTAGGAGGACTTACTAGAAGGTTCCTCCTCTAGAATGTTCTTAGGTGGTTGGTAGCACTATATAAAGGGCTTCAAGAAATGTAATGGGGTGTGAAGACAAATTTTTGTATTTGGAGTGTGTAGCGCATTAGGAGGTTTCCCCCTCGAAGAGGCAAGTGAAAAAGAGATGACCCCTTTCATAATAGGATCCATTGTATGGTGTTACCCTACCCTAAGGGTTTGATAATAATAAGTGGATATTTATCTATATTTCTCTTGGATAATTGTATGTGATTGTGTATTCAGATATCTGGTACATAACAATTGGTATCATAGTTCTTTCCTAGGCCAAAGAAGGGAAGAAATTTTTTGTTATTTTTGAAGATTTGTTTTTAGACAAAAAAGGGGGCGACGCACTTCAGACTCAGTTATGAAAACTTATGCTCCAAATTTGCAGACAATAAACATGCGTTAAAACAACTTATGTAACTATTTTGAGTTGGCTTCATTGAAAGACTAGTTAATATAATAATGATAGTAAACGTACATGAAAACAACTTATGTAACTAACTTGAGTTAACTTCATTGAAATACCATCTCAAGATATATTCATAAAACTAATTCACCATATTTTTATAAAATTAATTCATCTTTTACATATAATGAGATATATATATATATTTTTTATAATTTTATGATATTGAAAAAAAATGCATATCATAAAAATATATACAATGTTTTTTTAATATTTTAGTTTATTTTAATGCAACTTAATATTAAATTAATAATAATATAACTCAATTACAAAAATTAAAACATCAAAATCAATTTGATTAAATATTTTCATTTCCCTTTTTCATTATAGATTCTACATTAAATATATTGACGAGCTACATTAATATTTATGAATTATTTAAATCAATAGCAATACAACTCAATTCTAAAAATTAAAACATCAAAATCAAATTATAAGAAATATTAACATAATGTTAGAGCAAGATTTGCCTCACCCTATGCAATCTTGCAGAGAAGGCCTTATTCCATTTCCCTATGTAGACTTGTCTTCCATGTTACTAAAGTACATATACTAAAATATAAAGTTTTTCCACTTGTATGCATCTTTCACCCTATACAACAAGCGTATATGCATGCTGCTCCACTACAACCCGCGTACATTGGGATTTGTTCCAGAAAATCAAAATTAAATGTTGGGTTTCCATGTCATGACAAGAGATCTCTGATCCTTGGCCTTCCATATACTGGAAACGTTCCGACTCGGCCCTTCAATTGCATTTTAAAGGCTATAAAGAAGCCAATTCCGAGCTGTGGAAAAGAGAGAAAATTCAACTTTGAGAGAAAAGTTACTTTGGAGAAATTATTTAATTCATATTGAGTTTGCATCCCTTTTTCCTTTAAGTCTGAGCATGGTGTTCATCCCCCAATATCTTCCCTTATTGATGGAGACCCTCTTTGTCTCCCTTATATGAGCTTGCCTTTGGTGGAGGATTGAAGTGGTGGAGGCCCAGTTGGAAGGAACTCGGTTTCTCGGTTCCGAACCGTGCCGACACAGAAGTATATAATATTTTCACTTCTGCTGATCATTTATTAATAGAAATACTCCTTTCCCATCCAATTGATATCTTGCAAATAGATGTATTATTATCCATGGGAGTATTTGTTATGTATATTGACGGATTATGCTATCTAATGTGCTAACCTTTTATATTTCCACCATATGCTTGTTTTGCTTGTTTATTGAGAACTTGTTGCAGGTATATAGCTTTGGTTCAAAGTGCTCAACGATGGACATCATCGAACATCTGGTCGAGGTAGGCCTCTTTCTTATCTTGCTTGCACATTGGTTTATATAGCATGTTGTTGGGATAGAGTTGATTTATGTAGTCATTTCTATCTTTTGTGGTTCACCCTAGCCATAGAGAGATTTTCCTCATAACAGAATTGGCGACCATACTGGGGATTGAATATTCTTTCTTCGGGTTTGAAGTACTTTTCTCCTCATATTTCTCTCGTTTCTATTGTGGTTCTTATCATATCATTTCTTGACATCTCCTGTTCACTCTGGGTTTGAGTTTTCATCCTTTCTCCCTTGCCTGGCCCTGTTTCAAAGAATATACGCGCCTTTTTCCTTGACAGTCGTGTATACACGCACGCTGTCTCACTGCAAGTTGCGTATATACGCTCTGTTTTCCCAAACAATTGCGTACACCTTTTTTCCTTGCCTGTTTTCTTGGTCTGGTGTTTGCTGGGTGGGATTTGATGCTTGCTGAGCCTTCTTAGGTCTCTATAGTTCCTGTTGAGTGCTTGTGGGATGACATGAAACTCTCTTTTGGTTGAATTTTTGGGCAAAGTTTTTCTCTTCATCTTTTCATGTTTATTTTCCTTATACATTGGGCTGGGTGTTTTGTTGCTTAATATCCTTCTTGAGTTATCTCCTTTTCATACACAATAGAGATATATATCAAGTTACTTTTCAGTCCATGTATTTTTAGTTTTGATATATTGAAAATACAAAAAAATAAGCATTTTGCATTGCTTGGCATTTTTTCCTTTTTCTTTTTATCATTAGCTTAGTGCATACAGTGAAAGATTGCATTTTTACTTCTAAATTGTAGAGTTTAATTTGAAAATTGCATCGTTTTTAGAAGCATATCATTCATTAAAAGTTCAAGTTAGGACTTTTCATTATTTTCATATTTACTTTTCTTGCAGAGTCATAACACCATGAGTTTCACTACCATACCTTCTTGAGTAATCACGGCCATTAAAATCAACGCTATAATTTAAAATTTATTAGTAACGATTTTTTTTTCTACGGTGCACAAACTAGCCTAGGATTTAGTGCCTTGGAATAGGATTTTGTGAGTAAACTTCTCCAAGGCAATTAAATCAACATATGTGTCTGAGTCAGGGAGTGGAGAAATCCATTGTATAATTGGTAAGATCATGAGGCTCTGCTCACACTGGAGTTAATCACGAGGTCACACGAAGTTGTTTGAAGGGATATCCCTGCGATACGTTCCTAGCGTCATAGATATTTATGGGGATCTATTCATATTTGGGGATCTTGTTAGTTCCTTTACCTCTGTGAGAGGTGGTTCTTTCAGGGTTTCAGGCTTTTCTACCCTGCCCATATGGTGGACCTGAGTTATGACTGCTCGCCTGTGCATTGATTATACAATGGTTTATTAGTTTCTTGACTTAGGTGTCTCATAGGTTACTTGCAGGTACCCTGGGTCAGATAAGGGTCGGACAACACACAACCTTTATGGAGGATTACCTCTCCAAGGGGATCTGATCAACTGGTTTTTAATCCCATGAGGGCCCTTACAACTATTTCTATTACCTATGATATTTAGCAGGGAGTCTCAGGCCCCTCTTGGGAGAGACATACCTTCTTTAGGGAAGGAGGTCACTCAACCACTTTACCCTGTTTGCATGCATGTTGGCCTTTTGAATTTTGATGTGCTCTTTGCTTACTAGTCGGCCTTAAGAGTTCATACTGAGTCCTCTTTATCATGGATAGTAGAGTCCCTTCGAATCCTTCGTCCACCACTACCTATGCCATGATGCCTACTCCTTTCATGGGGATGAGTCCTTCCATTTTTTATAATGGTATGAAAAACTATGGTACTCAGTTTGCACCTTGGGTCTCTAGTCATTCTCCCATTGATATGCCTTCACCTTTGCAATCCTCTCCCTGGTCCACTTATATGAATCCTAGAATTGGTTCTGGGGGCACCATGTACCCGATTCCTACATCTTCGTTTGATATGATTCATGTCCCTCAACCTAATTTTATGATGGGAGGTTGGAACCTCCCCTCTTACGGATCCAGTCCTAGTTACACTCTTTCTGGAGCCAATTCTCATATGGGTGATTACTCTACTTATTACACCCCATCCATGTATCCTTCATCGTCCATGTCGATTCCTACAAACATTATTCCCATGACGAGTCCTCATGTATCTCTAGGTATTTCATAAGGGGAGAATCAATTTTATGGTTCAGGCTACCCTCTTCACTGAACCCCTTCACAAGGGGGCAACATATATCCTCACTCGAATAGTCCTTATCATACTATCGTCTCTTCATAGAATTCAGTGATGATGCCCATTCAAACTTCTCTAAATCAATTAAATGGAGGATACTACCTTTCCGGACAAGGACAGGGGGTAAACCAAGATCTTTCCTGGCCTACAATGTTTTAGAGTCAATATTTCCCTAGACCTTGGTATCAAACTCCATATCCCATCGCTAGCCCAATCACTGTCAGTCATACTGGAGCTCCATCACCAACCTTTGGCAATCATGTTGGAGATGGGTCAACAACTCCTACAAGTCATGTTGACAACTCATACCCAACCACTGCTAGTCAGGCTAGGGGAACCACTCTAATCATCATGAGTCATATCGATATCCCATATCTGACCTCTGTACATCATGTAGGAGAGACTCTCCCACTTCGTCCTGTCGTTTCAAGAGTATGTCACCAGCCATTGTGAACACTGCTAGGAGAATCGAGAAACCTAGACGTCTCAGACATAAGCCTAAGTTCCTTTGCAAGAATTTTGAAGGAGATCACCTTACTTGTCTGTGTCCAGCTACTGTTGAGATACTGGAAGCATGGGGCTCACCTAAGGGCCCTTCGTATTTTGAGGCATTTTTGTTTTCCCCACACCTTGTTCCTCCTTTGATTGAGACGGTGGTAACACCGCTGCGATCCTCTCTTGACCTCACCCCTATTGTCGAGGGTGATGTGTCCCCTACCCCTGTTACCATGCATCATCTTTAACCTAGAATTAAAGAAGTGGTCATACCGGTGCAATCTCTGGTCAATCCTACTCTCCTTGTGGAGAGTGATTCATCCTTCAATCATATTGTCAGTATTCCCGACCTTGCACCTTCTGAACAAGAGAGAGTTTTTCTTTCATCGAGTCTTCTCCCTCCTGGTTTTGAGGAAATCACTTTTGACTGGGATAGTCCTGTGGTGTATCCTATACCCCCACCTATGTCTTTTCCAGTAAGATACATTATCCAGTCTATCACAGAGACTATATACTCCATTATTTCATTATCCTCCTCGACTTGGAGAGCTTTGGGTTTTCCCAATCTTATGTTGACTATTTGTAAGATACTGACATTCCACAAAAGATATGCACAGGAGCCTTGGCCTCCCCCATGACTTGCCGCCTAGAATCTCCCAAACGAGTTTAATTTAAGATCTTTTCTAAATCGTCTAAAATGGGAAAATATTGCTGAGTGATTTGTCCCTTTCACACTCGTTAAATTGGATTTGAAAGGTCACGAGTCTTAGTTAATCTCTTTTCTGACTCGTTATCAAAAAATGAAAAGGTTTCCGAGTGAGATTGTCTATTTCGTACTCGTAAAATTGGTTTTGAAAAGACATCTATTTGGTACAAGTTTATCCATTTTTCACACCAAGTAGACTAAAAGACATAAAAAAGGAATTTTTTTGGCATTAAGTTGTGATTGCATCTTGTGCCCCTACTTGCAGTATTGAGCCTATGGCCAGTTCTTGCTTTGTGTTATAAACCATTTGCCTTGACAGTTTTTCATCCTCAACCAAGCAGAGTCTTGTTTATATCCTTTGAAATTTGACATCCTATATCTAGGAGGAAACATTCCCCCGAGTGTCCATCTCCCGCATGCACTTCCCTGCATTGAGCATAGGTACATTCCACTTTTGGAACTAGTTTTTCTTACTTGCAACACACATTTCCTCCTCTGTATCATAGCATTTATTTGTCGATGATAAAACAAAAAAAGATGGGTGGGAAGGGAGTATTATCTTGTATCGGCAACAATCGTGTTGCCTTTGAACATAGCACAAAGTTATTTGAGTCCATTCATCATAATTTTTGGATTAGCATGGCCTTAGGAAGTTGAGATCATTACAAAGTCTTCTCTACCGACTGGTTAATCTTCCAGTCCCTACAGAGAATTTCATTGATGCCTCCCGCATCTCATGGTTTCATCAGTGGGTCTATGCTGCCAGATTCTTCCATATGTCTCATGCTCTTGTTCAATGGAAGTCTATCAACATGTGTCAACCACTCCTCAGAACTCTTGACTTTTCATGTTGACCATACCCTCAGTTTGTCTCAGAATCACATGATACTGTAGTCCTATCATTCACCCTGGCCCTACTTTCATCATTGGTAGGTAACCTTGAACCCAACAGTCAAGATTTCATCATTGATCGTTGACTGGGTGGTTTCCCTTGTGTTCGAAGGAAAGACATCTATTCACACAATTGGATTCGTGCAATTTCTTGGATGCCATTAACCTTATTGGTGGTTTCCTCACCTTTTTTCAGCAGTTTTCATCATTGGCTTCTATTCAGAGGGTCTTTTTCGTGTACTGCTTGTACTTGGCACACACGAAAGACGCACAGGGTTGCTGGTTCGTGAACTTGTTCTTCGTTTGATTTCCACCAAATCATGAAGCTCCTGCTTTGTACCTCGTGCTGACTAGTGAGAGATGCCTTATTTCTCTCCTTTCAATGAGTCTCTTTGCATTGTTGAAATAATGTAACTGCAAAGTGTATTCTAATTATTATTTGATATAATATTCATTAGATCAATCCCCATTGTGGATTTATCATGTTGGCTATTGTAAAGGACCAAATCCCCTTTTGCGGATTGGTCAAAATGTAATTGTAATAGGCAGAATAAAAATTCGGCCCCAAAATATATTAAAGAGGCCCCAAAATATATTAAAGGTGGTTATAACCACCCAGATTGATAAGTCATCCTTGCCAATGAAGAGACACTTCCACATGTGCCAGACTTGTATAAATAAGGAGGCTATTGCCTCACTTAGACACACACTCACTTGTTCATTGAGAGACAAGTTTCAAAGCTGCAGTTGAAGAAGAGAGAGAGAGAGAGGCACATCCTTGGGAGAGGACTTTCTGTATTTTTTTGAGTTATCTCTTAGCGTTGTATTGACTATCTATAATAAGAAATTTTTGCTGGGTTCTCTCCCCCATGAGGGTTTCCCAAGATAAATGACGTGTCTCTTGTGATTGTGTATTTCTCAGTGATCCTATCTTATGCTATTGTTATTTATTGAAATGCAAAGAACTCTAATAATAGCTTAAAAATTAACATGGTATTAGAGCTAATCTAGAGAGAACATCTTTCACAAGAGAAAGTGAAAAACGTCACTGTTGTCGTACATGCAAATTAGGGATTTTTGTTGGTGAGGTATTTCAGCCCTAAAACCATCTAGAAAAGTGTGCCCTCCCCCAAGGATCATTTTGGCACCTTCATCACACCTTTTTAGTGGCTAGATCTCCTGGAAAGTGAAACCCTAGTTTTCACAAAGTACTAGAAAACCAAAAAACCAAAGTACCAGAAGTACCAGAAGTACCAGATTACCAGAAGTACCAGAAAACCAGAAGCACCAATCCATAAATCTGCTGGTCAAGTTTGAGGGGGTAAAAGTTGGATTTTCAGAAATCTGACTGCACCAACTTACTTGCCTCAGCTCAGGGCATCTATCCCTTGGATCAGAATTTCAAAATTCGAAGTTTGAAAAATTAGGGTTTCCTCATAAACCCCTAAGTTGCAGTTGCAGCCATAGTACCAGTTGCAATCACCCTTGAATTTCTTAAGAGTTGGTAATGATTACCACTGCTACCAGATGGTTCCACTACCTGCAAATGCTATCAGAGGTATGTACTCACATATGTTTAAATGGTTAAACTTTAAAGAGTATTTGCAGGAGAAGGGATCTCTTGCCATAGATCCAAAAGGATCTCAAGATCCAACACATTCAAAAGAATAATGCAACTCAGGTTTGATTATTCTATTATGCATCTATTTGTTATGACATTATCTTTATTAGTGTTGCATGTTGAAGCCATGATCAAATTATTAGATGGACTAAAGTATAGATAATAGAGTTTATTCTCTAATCTAACCTTATGTCAACAGAGCATATTGTCCTAGTACAAAATACAGGTTGAAGAAAACACTTGTCATCTTGAGTGAAGGAGACTTGGAAGGAAAGTGGCAGCACACTGATTCTCAAGGACAAGACTCCAGGTTCTAGGAGAAATCTCTTGTGTTAGTTCCAGTTTGCCATGGAGGAATGGTTGATCACAACACTATGAGAGTGTTGACCTCATTTCGTATTGTATCCCTTACCTTTAATCTTTGGTTTAGACAAGTTACAAGTGATAGCTCTAAAGGAGCTACTGTGATGATTGTTCGTGCTCTTGCTTTATATTATCAAAAGGATATTATTCTTGCTTGTTGTTTTGTTGACCTTGTTCTAGGTCACAGGTAATAACCCTAAGGAAGCTATAGTGAAGGTTGCATAAGGAAACATACTAAAGGAGAAACCATAAATGAAGAAATCATCATTGGAAAAGAAGAAAATGGCTTGTATAAGCTAAAGGGTCACTCAAAAGCTGCCATGACCCACGCCACTGAGAATCCATGTGAACTTTGGCATAAAATATTAGCCCACATCAACTACAAGGTGCTACCATACATATGCAAAGCTGCCACAGGTCTACCAGAACTCAAAGTTGACCATGAAGGCTTGCGCGATGGATCTGTACAAGGGAAGAACATCAAGAACCCTTTTTCGAAGAGAGACAACAAAGCAGAAGAGTCCTAGAACTCATTCATTCAGATTTGTGTGGCCCAATTCCATCATCCTCCATTAGTGAGTATGTATATTATGTATCATTTATTGATGATTATTCTCATAAGACCTGGTTGTATTTCTTGAAATCTAAAGATGAAGTGTTCAACAAATTCAAGGAATTCAAAGCCTTGATAATCTTTCTCAAAAAAGTATCAAGATTCTCAGGTCAGATAATGGAGGAGAATACACCTCAAACAAGTTTGTGAACTTCTACAAAGATGTTGGGATTAAGAGGGAACTCACTACTCCCTATAATCCTCAACAAAATGGTGTAGATGAAAGGAAGAACAAAACAGTAATGGAAGCCGTGAAGACCATGATCCATGATCAAGATCTTCCTATGTGCTTATGGGCAGAAGCAGCAATGAAAGTCGTATATGTGAAAAACCAATTGTCCCATAGTGCACTTGGGTTCAAGACCACGGAAGAGATGTTCACTGGAAAGAAGCCGGAGGTAAGCCATCTCAAAATATTTGGCTGCCCAATATTTATACATATATCGAAAGAAAAGAGAAACAAGTTGGAACCCTCATGAAAGAGGGGAATATTTGTGGGATACTGTGAGGTCTCCGAGGCCTTTAGGATCTATATACTAGGTCACTGTCAGATTGAGATCAGTAGGGATGTGACCTTTGATGAATATGCAATGCTCAAGAAACCGAGAAGATGCCATCTTGAAGAAGTATATGAAGAGGAACCTGTAATCCCCAGAATTAGATAATTACGTAGTAGAGTTTCAAGAACCTCCTCAGATGACGATCTCCCATAAGAGAAAGCCAGCTTGGGCTAGAGAGTTTATTCAAGATGGAGAGAAATATGGTGTTCCCGAAGGAACCACAAGACATGTGAAGAGACCTAATCCATTCTCTAGTTATATGTCTTTGATGTGTGATCTCCTAGAGAAAGAGCCTACTTTCTTTGAAGAATCCATTCAGAAGAAAGAATGGGAAGATGCCATGACAGAAGAATACCAATCCATAATAAAGAATGATGTATGGGAAATAGTTCCTAGACCGAAGAGAAAGGATGTGGTATCTTCCAAATGGATATTCAAAATAAAACATGCTGCTGATGGAAGTATTGAGAACTATAAAGCAAGATCTGTCACTCGTGGATTTTCTCAAAAGGAAGGCATTGACTATGAAGAGACATTCGCTCTTGTAGCCAAATACACTTCGATTAGAACCATCATATCCCTTGCAGCTAAGATGAAGTGGAAGTTACACCATATGGATGTAAATATAGCTTTCCTAAATGGTGTCATCGAAGAAGAAGTGTATATAGAGAAACCTCAAGGATTTGAAGTTGAAGACAAGAAGTCTCATGTTTGCAAGTTGAAGAAGGGTCTATATTGATTGAAGCAAGCTCCTAGACCTTGGTATGGCCAGATAGACAGTTTCCTAACGAGATTGGGCTTTACCAAGAGTAAATCAAATTCTAACCTCCACTTCAAGGTCATGAACGATGATCCAGTGATATTATTGCTATGTGTGGATGACTTATTCTTAACTGGAGAAGAACAGCTCATCACCGAATGTAAGAAGAGGCTTGCTTCAAAATTTGAGATGAAATACCTTGGAATAATGAATTATTTCTTAGGTCTTGAGGTATGGCAGAGTCCAAAGAGGATATTCCTTAACCAAGGGAAGTATGGAGTCGAAATCCTAAAGAGTTTCGACATGTTAGAGTGCAAGTCCATGAATACACCCATGGAAATGAAGCTGAAGCTGTTGGTCGACACTTCGTCATAATTGATTGATGCCACGTTGTATAGACAGATTATTGGATCGCTTATGTACATGACGAACACCAGACCAAATATTTTTTTTGTCGTGAACACCTTGAGTCAGTTTCTGGTAGAACCCAGACATGTTCACCTAGTGGTTGCAAAACATATGATGAGGTACCTTAAGGGTACATTAGATTGTGGTCTCAGTTATGATGGAGATCATGATTTCACATTGAGTGGGTACACTGATTCAGATTGGGATGGAAGTGATTCTGATAGGAAGAGAACTTCAGGCTGTCGTTTCAGTTTGGGATCAACCATGATCTCATGGTAGAGTAGGAAGCAATCCAACATTGCTCTCAGCACAACGAAAGTAGAATACATTGTTGCGTGTTCTGCTAGCTGCAAAGCTATATGGATTTGTAAGTTGTTGACCGATCTAGATATGGAAGAAACCATGATCCTATGTGACAACTAGAGCTGCATAAAGATGAAATAGAATCTTGTATTCCATGACAGGTCGAAGCAGGTAGAGATTCGATATCATTACATCCGTGACATGGTGAAGAGGGGAGCCATAAAGCTCCAATATGATAGCACAGATGAATAGGTTGTTGATGTTTTGACCAAGACTCTATCTCGTGTAAATTTTGAGCACTTTTGAGATAAGCTTGGTATAGTCCGAAAGGACCTTCCTTGAAAGGGGGAGTAGCTATTTTGATGTGACTAGTATTGTGCTTCCAGCATGAGAGCTGTGACGTAAAGGAAATCTAGTATCTTGCTTCCAGCTTGAGTGCTGTGACGTAAAGCAAGACGTTGAGATGATACTAGTACTGTGATTCTAGCTTGAGAGCTATGATGTAAAGCCAATCTAGCATCTTGCTTCCAGCTTGAGTGCTGTGACATAAAGCAAGACATTGAGATGAGACTAGTACTGTGCTTCTAGCTTGAGAGCTGTGATGTAAATCTAGTCTAGTATCTTGCTTCCAACTTGATTGCTGTGACATAAAGAAAGACGATGAGATGAGACTAGTACTGTGCTTCCAGCTTGATATATGTGATGTAAATCCAGACTAGTATCTTGCTTCCATATTGATTGCTGTGACGTAAAGGAAGACAATGAGATGAAACTAGCACTGTGCTTCCAACTTAATAGCTGTGACGTAAAACCAGTCTAGTATCTTTCTTCCATCTTGATTGCTGTGACATAAATCAAGACAAGTATCTTGCTTCCATCTTGATTGCTGTGACGTAAAGAAAGATGAGTACTATGCTTCCATCTTGATAGCTATGACGTAAAGGCAGTCTAGTATTATGATGATGAGCCAACCTCGTGCTGTGATGATGATGTATTAGTTTTATACTAATTCATATTGATGTAGATGATGATTGTATTCCTTTGAGAATGACGATGCTTTCGATGAAGAAAAATTCCAATGATTTATAGATACACCAGTCAGTGTTCCAAGACGATATTGATGATGTTGTCCTCTTGATGCTGTTGATGATGCCATCCTCTCTCTTGCCTGATGCTGTTGAAGAATACCCTTCTTGTTAAGGGAGAGTGTTGAAATAATGTAATTGCAAAGTGTATTATGATTATTATTTGATATATTATTCATTGGATCAATCCCCATTGTGGATTGATCATGTTGGCTATTGTAAAGGACCAAATCCCCTTTTGCGGATTGGTAAAAATGTAATTGTAATAGGAAAAATAAGAAGTCAACCCTAAAATATATTAAAGAAGCCCCATAATATATTAAAGGTGGTTATAACCACCTAGATTGAGAAGTCGGCCCTGCTAGTGAAGAGACACTTCCACACGTGCCAGAATTGTATAAATAAGGAGGCTAGCACCTCACTTAGACACACACTCACTTATTCATTGAGAGACAAGTTTCAGAGCTGCAAGTTAAGAAGAGAGAGAGAGAGAGAGACATCCTTGGGAGAGGAATTTCTATATTTGTTTGAGTTATCTCTTAGCATTGTATTGACTATCTATAATAAGGAATTTTTGCTGGGTTTTCTCCCCCATGAGGGTTTCCCAGGATAAATGATGTGTCTCTCATGATTGTGTATTTCTCAATGATCCTATCTTATGCTATTGTTATTTATTGAAATGAAAAGAACTCTAATAATAGATTAAACATTAACATCCATCAACATCAACCCATTTGTTTTGGAAACGGGGCCTAGAGTCTTATGAGTACCTTGAGGCTTGTAGTCATTAGTGGCATGCCCTCTCATCATTGACAGTTGGGAATACATCAATGTATTCTGATTGATGGATTCTTCAGGTGTTCGACACCAACTCCTCTATTCACACTTGTAAGAATGTACTCGGTGCCTTGATACCTACTTTCATTATCGGTAGGCTGTATCACGTTTGTTAACGGTATACATCAATGAACGATAATCAAATGATGTCTCATTGTGTTCGAACTCAACTCCTTTATTCACATGATGTATACTTGCACCTTTGGTGGATTGTGTGGAAGACTTGAAGACATCACTATGTGGCCGCAACTTTCCTAAGTTGTTACTTTCTTTTCATTGGATCAATACCTTTATGACTTCAGTGATCATGGGAGATCAGATTGTACTCCATGGTATATAGACATCTTCAGATTGGTTTTGAGACTGGTTCTACTGGGCCTAGTTCGTGACTATGACATCAATTGGCATGTAACCACATTTGTATTTTCCTATTCATATCCATGAACACTTGTTTGGTATATTTCCACATGTATCTGCAGTGTATTTTTGGTAGCCATGTATGCAAATTCAGATAAAAATTAATGATAAATTGAGTTCATCCAGTTGGTTCCCTACCACTCCAGTTTTGGGTTATTCATAATGTATTTCGACCATCACAGATACTCCTCTGACCAAACACATTAGGGGGCATATTTTAGAGAAAGATTTGCCTCACCCTGTGCAATCTTGTAGAGAGGTCCTTATTCCATTTCCCTATGCAGACTTGTATTCCCTGTTACTAAATTCCAGAGACTAAAATATAAAATTTTTCCACTTGTACGCATCTTGCACCCTATACAACAAGCATATATGCAGGATGCTCCACTATAACCCGCATACATCGAGATTTGTGCCAGAAAATAAAAATTAAATGTTGGGTTTCCATGTCATGATAGGAAATATCTGATCCTTGGCCTTCCATATACTGGAAATGTTCTGACTCGTCCCTTCAGTTGCATTTTGAAGGATATAAAGAAGCCAATTCTGAGCTGTGGAAAAGAGAGAGAATTCAACTTTGAGAGAAAAGTTACTCTAGAGAAATTATTTACTTCATATTGATTTTGCATCCCTTTGTCCTTTAAGTCTGAGCACAATGTTCATCCCCCAATATCTTCCCTTATTTATGGAGACCCTCTTTGTCTCCCTTATATGAGCTTTCCTTTGGTGGAGGATTGAAGTGGTGGAGGCCCGGTTGGAAGGAACTCAGTTTCTCAGTTCTGAACTGTGTCGACACGAAAGTCTGTAATACTTTCACTTCTGCTGATCGTTTATTAATAGAAATACTCCTTTCCCGTCCAATTGATATCTTGAAAATATATGTATTATTATCCATGGGAATATTTGTTATTTATATTGATGAATTATGCTATCTAATGTGCTAACCTTTTATATTTCCACCATATGCTTGTTTTTCTTGTTTATTGAGAACTTGTTGAAGGTATATATCTTTGGGTCGAAGTGCTCAACGATGGACATCACCGAACATCTGGATGAGGTGGGCCTCTTTCTTATCTTGCTTGCACATTGGTTTATATAGCATGTTGTTGGGATATAGTTGATTTATGTAGTCATTTCTGTCTGTTGTGGTTCACCCTATCCATAGAGAGATTTTCCTCGTAACACATAATCTCAATATATTCATAGTTTTATTTATAATAAAAAAAATTAAATAGTTATATGCCTTTTCTATTTAAAAAAGTGCTCAAAATCCATTTAAAGAAAAAATTTCTCCATATTTGTCAATCTTTATACATATAAAAAAAATCTGTTTCTAAAAGTACATAAACAATTACAAATACCAACCCACTATTTCCTTTCTATAAAAGTTACGTAAGTTGTCACATATTTAACAAAGTAAAGGTGTGATCAATCCTTAGTGATAATAATTAAAAGTATCTGATTATATCCAAGGTGCATGTGTAAAATATATGAAGTGACCATCCTCTAGGACATAATTAATCCACATACCATGTTCCAATCTCAATCCATCTTTTGAAAGGCCATTCAATGTTTTCCTATCCCTATATATATGGGACAACGAGATATGTAAGAAAGTTATGATTTGCATTTGCATATCATCATAAAGGGGTTCTAAGGTGAAATTTTCAATTTGAGCTTCCTTTATAATCCATTTGATGACCAAGAGAGAGTCACCAAAAATTTGAATTTGTTGGACCCCATTTTCTTGGGTTGGATGAAGAAGTAATTTTAGTGTCATAAGTTCACATAAGTTGTTAGATTCCTGGCCAATGTGCACTTTGAAGGATATATAGTGTGTGAAGGAGAGATATACAATTCCTCTTGCACCTCCTTTGGGGGGATTTCCTTATGGAGCTTCATCAAAGTATGCCCATGGGAGAGCCTTTTTTATTACCTCTTCTATGAGTTCATGCCTGGAATGTTTCCCCCCCACATATGGGTAATAATTTAAGATATTATGATACTAAATTGGAAATTTGAGAGAGAGAGTCTCCTTTCCTTAAAATAAGCTCATATTCATAGAAAACTATAATCCCCAAGCAATGTTGAGGGGGATGGCTTTGATCTTCTTTATGTCCTTTTTGAAATACTAATATTTGAAAGGATTCTTCTATATCTCCTCCTTCGCATACATTTTTCATCCCTATCATGCTTTCCACTTCTTTCCAAACCTCTTTAGTAAATGGATAGGTCATATTTAGATGTCCTATGGTTTCATCTACTTATTTTCATAAGGTGCACCAACCTATACCATTAAAATAATCTACATGATGATTTTAATTTTGGAAGGACACTTTGGTTTCTAGGCAATTCTCCACAACCAATCCCATTGTCCCTCCAAACCTTCCTTAGAGAGTGTCCTATAGCCTATCTTAGGCATGTATGTTCCATTGAGATTGAGGGACCAAATCAATTGATCATCATCTTCTCTAATTTTAACATTGTTGTCTTTTAAAATCTCTATATAACCATTCTATTCTTCAACAAATTATTCTTTCAATCCTAGCTCCTCCTAGATAAGTCATTGCTATTGCTAATTTGTAGACCTCTCCCAATTCACAATTTGTTTAAGAGTGTAAAATCATTTACTTTTGAGACCCTATATCATCCAATGAGGTAATGTATGCACACCTTTACTGTTTATCCAAGGATCAAGGACAATTTGAACTTTCTCACATTTTCCCACCTTCTATATCAACCAATTTTCTACCAAATGAAAGGCTGAATTCAAAACCTTCCAAATCATAGAGGCATTACATATTTGTTTTTTCAGGTTTCTTACCCAATCTTCTACTGTAATCAGGGAAATATATTTTTCACTAATGACTTGGGCCTATAGTCATTTTCCCTATAAAATCCTCCAATTATTTTGTGTATCTAGAGATTTATAGAAGAATGGGATTTTTAAGTTCCCATCCTCCATTATCCTTTGGAACAACCAATTTTTTCAATGAAGCTAATACAAATCATTTTTTTTGGTCTCCCGATCATATAAAATTTTAGAACAATTTCCTAATTATATTCAACACACATTTTGGAAACCACGACAATGAAATATAATATACTGGTATTTCTTCCAGTATATCCTTAATAAGAACCATTCTACCCCTTCATGAGAGCCATTGATTACACCAAATATTTAGTCTTTTTTCCACCTTGGTAATCATCCATTGCCAATCACCATTTTTATATAGATTGGGTTTTAAGTGGAATCCCAAACACTTTAATCCCTAGTCTAAATTAAGCACTTATTAGGAGAACAATTGGGAGAAATAGCCTTGTTCTTCTTCAGTGATTCCCCACATGGAAATAATGGATTTTTCAATATTAATAATCACACCATTAGTTTCAAAAAACAAATCCAAAATGTTTTTAAAATTTTCAATTATCCTCTAGTACCTTCATAGAAAATTAGAATATCATCCAAAAATAAGAGGTGTGTAATTTTACATGATCAACCAATGCATATCCCTTTGAAACTACCATGATATGAAACCTCTTTTATTAACCTTCTTAGACTGTCAGCTATGAGAAAGAAAATGAGAGGGAATATGCTTCAACCTTGCATTAGACCCTATCTGGTATGAAGAAGAGGGATGAAAACCCATTGATTAAGATGGAAAAGGACACTGAGGTAATGTAACTCATCACCTATACCAAAAATTGATGAAATAAAGCCAAGTGAATAAACATCAATCTTAGGTAAAGCCAACTTACTCTATCATAATATTTAGAGAGGACACTTTGATAACCAATGATCTTTGACTTCTGACCTTGATCAAGTGTAGGATTTCTTGTGCTATCCCGACTGCCTCATGAATTTGTCCTCCCTCTAAGAAACCAAATTTCTCTCCAAAGATTTGTTTTGACAATACCCTTTTAAGTATTTTGGTAACAACTTTTGAGATAATTTTCTAGATACAATTGCATATGGGTATTGGCCTAACTTTCTCAAAATATGTTGGGTTATCCTCGTTAGGAATTAAATCTATAAGGTACTGTTGAAGGATCCTATCATTTTGACAGTGGTTCTAGTGGCCTCCAACTCCCTTATTATATCATCTTCTATGAGTTCATAGCATCCCAAAAAGAATTCCACTGGGAGGCTATCTAGCCTGGAATTTTATCCCTTTGGAAGCTTTTTATTGTTTGTTGCAATTTGTCTTCCCTATAAGAAACCAAATTGATCTCAAGATATTTGTTTTTATAATACCCTTTTCAGTCTTTTGACAATAAATTTTGAGATAATTTTGTAGATACAATTGCATAAGGAAATTGGCGTGAATTCTTTTAAAATATGTCGAGTTATCCTCTTTAAGAATTAGAGCTATAAGGTAGTGATGAAGGTTCCTAGAAATTTGACAGTGGTTCTAGTGGCCTCCACCACTCTTCTTAGATTATCTTCTATGACTTCTTGTCATCCCAAAAATAATTCCATAGGGAGGTTATCTAGCCTGAACTTTTATCTATTTGGAAGGTTTTTAATGTTTGTTGAAATTCCTCTTTCCCCACTTCTTTCATCAATTATGATTGACAAAACCAGGGATTTTTTTGGATAACTTGATTACTTCAACAATCATAGCTTGAGAGTCCTCCTTGAAAAGGTTTGATAAGTATTTGACTCTTTCTTTTGCAATGTCGTTCATTTGTTTTCTAAATTGTCAACCCCTTTGTTAATTTTCCAAATAGAGTTAATACTTTTCCTTTTGTTTGCATATCTATGAAATAACTTGGTGTTTTCATTGCTTGCTTGAATCCATATGGATCGACTCTTGATCCTCCATTATTTCTCTTTTTCTAGCAATGAGTTCATCTTTTTTTCTTCCAATAGCTTCAACTCCATCTTCTAAGCCTCATTCAAATACCCAAAATCTTCATTGTTATATAGTGTCTCCAACTCTTCTACCAATTCTTTGAGGAACTTGCCATCTTTTTGTTTTTTATTCTTAGTCCATTGGGTTGCTACCTTCTTTGCCTCTTTCATTTTTTTGTGAAATTATATCAGAGCATATTCCCTTGACATTGTTTCATAATATTTCTAGCAAGATTTTATCTTGCTTACAAACTCTTCCATATTCAAGGGGTTATACATCTTTTTCTATGCAGAGGATACTTCTAGTACAACTGGACAATGGCCACATTCTCTTCCCAAGGTGACCCACTATTTTACGTGGGTAAATTCATCTAGAAATAATTTAGATACTAAAAATTGATCATGCATATTTATGATTCTATTATCCTTGGTTATTTTGTTTCTCCAAGTGGGATACAACTTTGTTTGTTCAATGTCCAAAATGCCCACTTCCTTTATTTTTCTTGAGAAGAATCCTAAAAGACAATCTATTTTAGTTGCGGTTCCCTATATTTCAGATGCTCCTAAAATGAAGTTTAGCTCTCCCCCTATCACCACAAGGATATTATGGATGCATTCCAATTTGAAAATCTTGTCCCAGTACTCCACCCTATCCGAGTACTAACCATAAACTTTCATAATAGATATTTATTTTCCCATATCCATGGAGAAGAGGGAAACCCCTAGACCTGAAGGAAAAGTGAAAGAGTTAGTTAGGGTGAAGGAGTACCTCTTCCATATAGTTACGTTCCCACCAGATCTCCCAATAGCATTTATTGATATGAAATCCCACCCACTCAAAAATTTAGAAAATTCCTAAATTGTTTTCTCTCCTTTAGTCATAATTTTCCAAACTAGGATAATAAATGGTTTTAAGGACTCTATCAACCTCTTGATGGCTAGTTTCTTAGAGGGATTGATCCATTTGATACCCTCGTAAGGGTTATTTTCTATGAGGGCCCCTCTTAATTAAATCTTCTTTCCACATTTGATCTCTAAGGATGTTTTTTCCTATGCCATGGACAAGTGAGACTTTCTCCCTCTTTAGCTAGGTCTTTTATCTTTCTCATCAAGAAACCCTAACCCCCTTTCCACTTTCCCAGAGAAGTCAATGGTTCCCTTACCCTTGGGTCTAAGTTTGTATTTTGAGGATTTATGGGGGGAAGAATATTGAAAATATGCTTATGCCTCTCTTCCCTTCTTAGGAGATGCATATGTCCTTACCTAGACATTTTCTTCTACTGCAGGAATTTCAATCACAGGTAAATGAATACAAGTTAGGGAGATAGGGTTTATGATTCCTGATAGGCTAGGAAATAATTCACTGATAGATTCTAAGCCTTTAGTTCCCACCTGTAGCACCTAAGATCCAAAAAAAATAAATTCAATGTTTTTTCTTTTGCAAAGGGAAGGTATTTGAGGCAACTTACCTGAAGACAACTTGCCAACTTTGCTGTCACTAACCTCATCCAAGATATGATTCTTGTGAACACTTGAGGATGTCAACTAATTCTTTGATTCTAGTTGGATAATTGAAGTATTCTCGCTGACCCTTTTGTTAATTGTTTCCTTAGGTTCTTTCTAAATGATAGGGGATTCCACTAGCTCCACCCCCAACAATTTTTTTTGAATTTTTTGCATCCACACCTTCCTTTGATAAGGGTATGAGAAACCAATGTTAAATTCCCATAGATATGGAAATTCCCACACCTAAAGGGATTGGATTCATAGTCTAAAGTGACTTGGTAATGGTCTAATCTATGCTTAAGAACCATTTCCTCCACCAAATAGTTGTTTGTCTAATCCCACTAGTATTATTTCCATACCATAGTACCTTGTATCTCAGAAGGAGTAGTCAACTTCATATTACGAGCCAAGTGTATTCCCTATTTATTAAAACACATATTAAGACCATAAAACATGTGGAATACCTAGAATGAAAACCTAGGCTGGAAGGATATCAACACAAGTAGTTCTCGCATTGAAATCCACATGCCATTTTTTCAGAAATAAATTTTGAGAACCCCACTTCCATCTTCCATGCAATATTATTTTTACTCAACCACTGTTTTGAAAATCCAAACTAACCATCCTTTTTCCAAATTCATAATGCGGGGGTGGTATTTATCCATAGGTTCAAATATTTCCTTAGTCCACTCCTTAAGACAATCCCCATTCATATTTCTTCTAGGAAATTGGTTGATAACCACCCATTCTTCCAATTCCATCGCAACATTGATCCTAGTTTTTGCCCCTAAGTTTAGGCTTACTATATCCTCCATTTTTTAAATACATTTCAATATCTCGGGTTTCCTTCTTTCTTTCCAGAGAAGGATTCCCTTGGGTCCCCACTTAAACTATAGTGGAGCTACTCATTAGGGTAATATCTAGATATTTACCAATAAAACCTTCCTTTGATTTTGTTGCGAGCAAGACAAAACAATCACATAACAAAAGTTCAAACTCCCCGCAAGAGGCCAAGGTTGGTTCATTGGTATTAGTACCTTCATAATGGTGAGTAAATTCTCCAGTCTCTTCAGTTTGGTGGATTGAAAACCTAGGAATTACAGTATCCTCTCCACCATATTCCATAGATGGTATGATTAAGGTAGAATTAATTCCCTCGGGGGTAGCAAGACCACAGTCCTACACCCTCACCTCCAACTTAGTTTCTACCCTAGAACTGATATTGGATAACCCTTGTGCTAGCTAACAGAGGACGTTCATCATGTCCTCCTCCAACGGATGAACCCCCATGCGGTACCTCCTCAGTACACCCATACAAGTTCCAAACCATCATGGAAGCATGATCATCCAGATCAACTAGCTCTCCAACATGTCAACTGAGTAATCCAATCTCTCTTCTTCCATTACTAGCTTTGGTGCTGCATCCTCCATATTGAGAATACCTTAGCTCGATAATGATGAGAACCTGATCCAGGTGGATATCGGTGGCCACCCACCTTTTCCAACTGGCTCAAAGTAGTTTTCTGGCAATTTTGGCAATTTACTATTTTTAGCAGGTTTTAACTTCCGGGGTCATTTTGAGGGCCTAAATGAAGGTTTTTAGATATCGAGGTTATCAATGATATCTGAAGGCATGATTGAGCCCTCAAAATGAATCTCCTCGATGATACCTTTACAACGAGCTATCATACACCTAAAACAGAGATCGTATGCAAAAGTTACGACCCCGGGAAATTGATGTACTAACTTACCCAAACAGGGCCCACATGACTTTTGACGCTTCATCTCCTAGGGCTAGGTTTTTGGATGTCTAGGGTTTTTGGCATTCCTGTTTATTGTAAAAAGGCCTTCAGAGCCTCATTGTAATCATCTTCTTGCAAATGCGAGTAGTTGTCACATCTCTTCTCAGAGATAAGCTGCCACCATTCTAGCGAGTCTTTCAGTCTGTATTTTTACAGTCTTTGTACATTTCTTTCATTAATAGAAATCATGTATTACTGTATATCTATATTTATGGTTGCATCTATGATACATTTCTGCTACATTATTGAATATTTGCAATATCTCTGTGCATTTCTTTATTATATCTCTGCTCTCATTTCGTGCCGAAAATAATCCAGATCAAAACCCTATTCTACACTCATATAATCCCTCAATCATATCCCCTAATTGTATGATGACTCTACCCTCCCTAGCATTTCCAACCTCAATATATAAAAATATCGATATAAGTAATTCATTTGAAAAATGAAGATCTTTGCTTCTTCTTTTTTCATTATTATCACTACACTAAATATATTAATGAACTATTAATATTAATAAATTTATAGTAATGGACACTGAATATATTAAATAACTACATTAATATTAACAAAATTATAATAATGGAAAACGATTCTTAAAGTAAAGTATATATTATATTAAGCTAAACTTGTGATATAGTGACATACATTAATATTAATGTAAACTTAGCTCAAATTGATATCGATTTTATTTTTAAAATTAACCTATCGTTTCCAAAAATAAAGAATAAATATTACTCTTAAAATACAATGATACTTGAAATTTAAAACACATAATATTTAAGTATGAGAATGAAGAGTTGCACATGATTTTTAAAGTCAATATAATGTTGAAAAATACTCTCCATTCTCAAAGTTAAGCACTTTTTTGTAGCCTTAAAAGTTGCAACTTGATTTTTAGAATCATGAAAATATCAAAGAAAAATACTCTCCATTCTCAAAGTTAAGCACCTTTTTGTAGCCTTAAAAGTTGCAACTTGATTTTTAGAATCATGAAAATATCAAAGAATGCTCTCTCAATTCTCAAAGTTAGTCACATTTTTTCTTTAGATGTACCGGCATTATTCTATACCCAAAGTTGTGGTTTCATTATGCCCAAAACAAGTATACGTGATGAAAGCACTCACATTGAATGGAAATTTTGCATGTAAGTATGCAAATATTTCACTAATGTTGGAAACCCACACTATCCTTGAGAGCTTTTCCCTCCTAGAAACTAGATTTTTTTTCAACAGAAAATTTCACTTATATTATATATAAAAGTTTACATACAAGTACCCATTCAAAAAGGAAACTGATTTATTCCAACTCCGAACAGCCAGAAGGATAAGAGTAGTGAAAAAACAACAAACACTAAAACACCCCAACTTCTCCAAAAAAACTACAGATGTAAATAACCGACTGCAGCAAATGTCTTCAAACAAAACTCGAGATCAAAAAGGATTGCGAGTCAATACAATCTGACATTTAAACCTTTACCAGATATTGAGTGACAAATAAGCTCCATGGTGTCCGTCCACCACTTGTGAGTAAAATATTTTACCCTCTTGAAGGCCCAGAGCCATTTTTGAAAGTTTATCTTCCTTATGATTGAAATCTCTGTAGATATGAGTGAAACTAAGAATCTTGAATCCTTTCACCAATTTTAAAATCCTCTCTTTCCAACAATGTAAATTGAGGATATGAATATTCCCTCTCTAATTCAACCAGTCTATGACAATTTTTGAGTCACCAAAAACTTGTAGATCCTGTATATGGAGGCGAGTTGCAATTGTAAGAAGAACCCAAATCCCCAAAATCTTAGCTCTATTATTTGAACCTAATTCACAGTTTAGTGTCAAACTGAATTCTGTATGTTTATCCATCCTAAGAACACCTCCAACACCACTTTTTAAACCTTGCTCCTATGCATCTCTATCAAATCAACCTGTTTCCCCCNAGAACTGGAGGAAGGAGAAGTAATCGAGCATGAGTTCGTCTAGTCCGAGGGAAGTCTAAGCTACCAAGTATCCTTTGTGAGACCAACTTTGTAGAAGGCCGATTATATTCAAAGAGGATCCTGTTGCACTCCAACCAGATATTCCAACAAAATATGGCTGGAAAAAGTTGTACAAAAGTACAAGAATTTGACCAATCAAGAAACCATTCCTGTAGAGTGCCCCCCTCCCCCCCCTCTTTACTGAAGTTTAATTTAGGAGAATTTGTCACCTATGACCAAACTTGTTGAGTGTAACTGCAATGTTTCGTAAGATGCAATGCCGACTCTTCCTCCTATGCACATAATCCATAAGAGCTTGGCCCATGCCAACCCCTTCGCTGAAGGATATCCCAAGTCAGGATCCTATCTTCCATTAATAACCACATAAAATGTTTTATCTTTGTCCCAAGTTCCCAGGGCCAAAGTCTTCAATGCCACCAACTATTATTATAAACCCAAAGAGAGATAGAAAGAGCCACATAAGAATTTTTTGCAAAGATAGAACCCGATTGGTCGCCCCCAGTCCATATCGAATTATATTCATATACGTCAAACAGTTCAATGCTTGAATCTACTAAAGCACTATAGAAACAGTCCCATTCCTCTGCCTCTGTGCCTATAAGTCCCAAGATTTCACTTGAAATCCACTGATCCAAAACACCCCTACTCCTGTCTAAATATATAGCCTCGAATAAGCAGTATATGCCTTTCCCCTTAAGTGTTGTAATCATAGAGGGATATAAATGATGTCCAATGTTAAGGTCGAGGATCATATCCTCACCAATACAAATCGAGTGCCCCGACCCTAGGTTCCAAGCCAACCAGTTTGTAATAACCTCCACTTACTTAACCAAGCAACGTCAAAAGATCAAAACATTTCATGATAGCTTCCTAATAGACCTCAACCAAGCCTCTATAGTGATATAAGTCATGTAATTGTCTAGTAAAACTCTATGACATAGGACATCTTCCATCAAGTAGCACCACAATGTATTTGCAACAAGTGCTTTGTTGAATAGAGGAAGATTCTTTATCCCCCAAACATCTTGTGATTTATGTTTGGAAATAGTATCCCACTTATAAAGGTGAAGCCGATGATTTTTCCCACTCCCTGACCACAAGAAGTTGAACATAAACTGTCAAATATTGCTAAGAAAAGTGGTCGAAATAATAATTACCGTTAGCCAATAGAATGGCAGAATTTTTGGCAAATACTTGAAAAATATATATTGTCCTCCCAAGTAGAGCCAATGATATCACAAGAGACCAATCCTCTTCTCAATCAATACATCTATAATATGTAGGTTTAATAAAAAATACAAGTACCTAAACCCCTCCGATATATCCAAAAACTTGTAAGGAAAATAAGTATTCAGTGACAAAAGATCAACCTCTGACATAATGGAATAATGGAAAGTAGACTTATGAGGATTGATACAGAGCCCAAAATAACGAAAAAAGATAGATGGTATAGATTCTATGGCCTTCCATTCCCTTAAGAAATATTTAGTCATATTGAGAAAATCATCCACGAATAAAATATTGAGGATATTCTGCGTGCGAGAAATCTTTACACCTTTGATATCCCCATCTAGTTGAGACTTTTTGGGAAGTAGACAGAGGCCTCCCATCACTAAAATAAAAAGTAGAGGTTATAAAGGGAACCCTTTCCTGAGTCCATTCCCACTCTGAAAAAAAGGAGTAGGACCCCATTGATCAATACAAAGTATGTTGTAGTCGTAACACAACACATAATCCATTTTGTAAGCAACAATCCAAAACCAGTCTGGAGTAGGATCAATCGAAGGAAATCCCAGTTAACACAATCATAATCCTTCTTCTGGTCAAGTTTTAGAATAATAGCCTTCATATTTTTCATTTTTATGCTATGGAGACATTCTTGATCTATTCCAACAATATCCAATATATGTGTACCCTTTAAAAAACCTAGTTGCTCTAGAGAAAGTGTCCTATGGAGAACCGGCTTAAGCCTATTTGATAAAACTTTTGTTGTAACATTATAAGACAAATTGCAAAAGGAAATAGGCATGAAATCCCTAAAACAAGAGGGCCTTCTCACATTCAAAATGAGGGTTAAAAAGGTAGAATTTAAATATCTTTCCATAGTGCCTTCCCTTCTTGACTCCTGCACAACCTCAAAAGGATTGTTCCTCACCAGATCAAAGTAAAGTAAGAAGAATTCTATTGTCCATCCATTAGGAACATGACTTTTTCCCTTTTTGAAGCCCTTAAGAACACCCCGGATTTCTTCTTTTGAGCAAGACCCTTCTAAGGCTAAGCATTCTATCTTCTTAATGTAATAGGGAAAAACTTGGATTGTTCTCACCTGTTCTAGGATCGAGTTCTGTCCCTATCCAAGTAGGACTGTTTTAAGTGTCTAACTGCTTCTGTTATCAATGCCTCCTGTCTCAAGTGAAGTTTATTATATTCATCCTTGATATCCCAGATAGCTTTGTGGTTTCGCCTATGATTCACATACTGGTGAAAAAACATTGTGTTCTAGTTGCCTTTCTGAATCCAAATAGCTCTTCTTCTTTGTCTCCATTGTTCCTCCTCTGCCAAGATAATCTTGCTTCTTTTTTTCTCAAGAATTTTGATTTTTAAACTGTTTTCCCTTCTATCCAACCTTTGAGCCTTTGAATGGTAAGCCCTCCTTATCTTTTCCTCTAGCAGTTTAAGTTCTTGAAATTTTTTATGCTTCAATTTTGTACCCCAGGATTTCACTCTATTCTTCAGTACTTTTAAATTCCAGACAAGCCTTTTTTGAGCTAATATTTCTCCCACAAATACAATCTAATTCCAAGCCTCTATGACTAATTATCTGAAACTCTCTTCCCCCAACTAGGATGGGTTTAGTTTAAAAGGAAAAGTAACCCTTCTAAGGTAATTGTCTAATTGTATTAGTACATGAGCATGGTATAATATGAATGACATAGCTACCTAGGATTGATGTCTCCCAACCACCTTGAGTAATTACTCAGCCATATAAATCTTTTCCAATCTTTTTGAGATTTCCTCCATCCCACTTTTTCCATTGCGCCATGTAGGCCCACGATTAATAGGGGTTATATCCACTAGCCCTTTTTCTTGAAATATTTCTTTAAAGTACCATGCCAAAGGATATAACCTAGCTTCCCCCCTCCACACTTCACCAACTGAAGCAATACAATTTAGATCACCTGCTACTATTAAATTTTTGTAGTCCAACAATCCATTGTTTACCATGTTGTCCCAGAAGGTTTTGTGGTCTGTACACACTCCATAGAAATTAATCAATGTAACTGGCAGATTTAGTTCAAAAAGAGTACATGTCAACAAAATTCCACCAACACTTAAAAATGGAGAAAGTGTAAATTTAAGTGGATCCAAAGAAACACAAAGACCCTTAGATCTCCCCTCCAAACTAACAACACAAACCATCCAATTTGGTCGAAGAGTACTAACAAAAGCTCGGGCTTTATAATCTTCCACCATATTTTCTTGGAAGAAGACTATATCCAGTAACAAGTTTGACAATAATCTACGGAGGGAAACACACTTGGGAGTCCCCCCAACTCCCCTTATGTTGAATGTGAGTAGGATCATTATTTTTCCCTGGATAGGGATTTATTACCTCTAAGAGCCCCAAGATCAGTAATTGGAGAGTCCAGCTGAGAACCCAAAACATATTTATCCTTTTCTTTGTGTCGAGCACTTCTGGTTTTTAAAGGAGAGAGATCAATCCCCAATTCACTTGTCCCTGAATTTGTTTTTAGAACCTTATATAGGTATTTAGGTGTCCCCCAAGCCATCAGACCCTGTGTACTACCTTCCTCACAACTAATCGAAACTCGACCCTGGTAAATGGGTAAAGGAAAGGTATCCTATTGACCATGATAGGTCAAAACCAAAGAGTTAATGACATCTCCCAAGGAAGTCACCCCATCCTTTACTTGCCTTTCCCCCAGAGAGTCCCTAGCCCGGTTCTCTTAAATATAAGGGCACCCCATCAAGTCCTGTCTACACTCAGAAGGAGGCACAATAGTACACCCCTTGGCCATGTCAGTGTCCTCACATCCCCATTTCAATTTATACCCCAATACCAATGCCTCATTTGAAGGTAAAAAAGGATATGGTGCAACATCACTAACCAGTGTAGTAGAGTGATTTAAGGTATCCACTCTAAAGTAGATAGATTTGAAAAGAAAGTAGGACAATTTTTTTTAACTTACCCACTAGTGTATCCACTCGAGCTGACGAGTCTATTGACAGGAGTTTATGACACACCGTCAACGGGAAGGGAAGATCCGGTTTGGGATTGTCTATTTAACTCAAGATGTTTGGTATATTCTACCCTGACGGGTTTTATGGCTCCGTTAGCCAACTAAGATCCTAAAACAACTAAAATATGTGGAATAACTTAAGATACAACTCTAACAATCACCACTTTAATTACAAATTCTTAACTAACGGTGTTTATGTACAATATCTATATACAATTTACAAGGTTTAAGAAAAGCCTTGTGAAAATAATGGTTTTAAGATAATGGATCTAAACAAAGATGAAAAAAAAATAAAAAAATTGTAATACTCTAAATACCAAACTAATAAACAATGAATGAATAAGATTGTTAATGATATAACAAAAATAAACAAAGTATTTAACGTTTAGATGATGCAATCACTATTCATTCACAAATTAAATAAATAATACACTAACTAACCTCTCCCTGATCAACAATGCTAAGCTAAATTCACCTCTCTATATTTGTATGAGCTCCTCTTAACCCGTGTATGGTGTAAACCTATGAAAAATGCAAGCATAATACTTCCTGAAGAAACTCAAAGAAGTCTTTTATATTCCAGAACGAGTTTATGACAACAAAAAAACAAACAATTATATATCATGTGAATTTAGAATGTCCAAATAACTGAAAATGAAAGAAATTCCAATCCTCATTAAATGGTGTTACCAGCTATCTAGTATCATATGTAAACTCAAAATACTTGAATATATGATCAACCACATATATTAAAGGATCCAAAATATAATGAACCATATAAATGAAAACATAACATGAAAAATTATATGCAGAACAATCTAAAGCTAGTTCAATACAAATAAAGTTTCACATTCAAAAATTATATGAGAAACAATATTAACATTGCACAATCTACAAAAAGAAAAAATACAAAGAGTAACTTGTAACCCATATAGTTTCCGTATAATAAGTTCATCAGAAGGCCCAAAATGAATTTTTGGGATAATAGACTCTAAAATATTGAAAACAATTAATACATAAACGATATATTTTAACCATCTATTGATAAAAACAAACTAAAACTAATTTAAATCAATGCATAATCAATTACTCAAAGAATATGAATATTTTATAATGAAAACAAAACCATTTTACTTACAGGACAAAAGCCATTAAGCAACCCAGAATTCCATATTCTTCTTTGAAAATACTAGTCCATTCTCCCAAAGATTCCAACCATATGTTACTCCATTTGAAAAGAAAAAAAATGTTTACAAAAGAAATAATATACAAAAAAGAAAGGATAAAAATCCTCCTCTCAATTTCCTGGATGCCTTTGGCTCTGAACTTTCTCATATATTTATACAATGAATGAAGAGTCTGGGAGTCACTAATAATTTCCGCCATCTGAAATTTCCTCGTAAATAGAAAACAATATCTTTCAAATCATACATTTGTTTGGGAAGAAGATCTCGAGTAAGCTAAATGGGTCCATTCTACAAATGCGTTTTCAAACGTTTCTTCAGATTCCTTACGGTTTGGCTTAAACAAGTAACACAAAATCGTTTGTCTGTTCTTGAACGCATTTCCAAATCTTATCTGTTGTTGTTCATAAATTATTTGCAGAAATCCAATAATATTTTTGGATCAATTATCTTGAACGTATTTAGATAATAAAATCAAGCCATGATCAGATCCGTACCAAATAAATAATAGAAACATGTGAAACAAAAATAAACCAAATTAATAACTTAAAAATTATGAATAAAACAAAATCTAGAATAATAAAATTAAATGAATTTAAACTAACTTCTAAACAAATATTGTTTATATTTTCCTTTCAAATATGATCTTAAATTTCTAGAATATTTAAATTGACGAAGAGGAGAAAAATATTAATTTTGGGTTTTTACAAAATCAAACAAATGATAGATAATTCTTTTTATTTTATTTTATTTTTGAAATGAGATGCAAACTGACAAAATAATTTAATTAATTAAACCTACCAAGTGATTTTGTGAAAATGATTTCTAATGAGCAAAAGACGAAAACATAATCATAATTTAAACGAAAGTAAACAATTGATAAAAATTAATGTTTTTGTTTAAATTAAGATTTCTATGTTCGTCTCTCCCTCATTCAAATTTGATCAAATGTGAACAAATGTCATAGAAAAGATGTGTCGCAATAAAAATTCTTCCTGTAAAATCATTGTTATTAATCCATGTCTTCAACCAAGCCATTCTCATAGTAGAGAAATTCAATAAGGAAGAGCTAATAACAAACTCCCAAATTATGAAGCTCGTCCATCAACATCAAAACTCTGTAGAAAGAAAAATGAAATAACATTTGAATTTCATGAAATTCAAACCAAACAAAAGAAAATAATATAAACTCAAACCAACCTCGAAACAAATAAAAACAATACTAATCCAATCAAGTCAAAGGAAAAAGAAAACGAAGAATCCCAGTAAAATTTCGAGGGACCCTAGATTTTGATTAAAAATAAAGAAGGGGGTTGTTGGGGCCCAACAAATGGCGACTCACTGGGTGAAGCAATTATTTTTGACCTATTAAAGATTCATCACAGAGAAGAAGAATAAGAATTAGATATAATTTTAAGCTGCTTTGAAACAAATCCACTTTAATATTACACAATATTAAGATTAGCTTAGATTTATAGAAAAATATCAAAAAAGAAGAAAATAATGCTTTTACAGAGGATTATAACTCGAAGTTGTGTTTTAATCAAAGAGTCATGATGTTTATAAAAGGAATTCAATAACGTTGACAGAGCCACTGCTGCCAACAGATTCCATAGCCTCGACAGGGATGTCATTTAACCCACTCAAATTCTTTAATCCCTTCCAATAGTTGTATCCACATGATGTATACTTCCATAAAAGTTAATTTAAAATCATATAACTTCTACCTCTCGACCCGACATTGCTTCATTTCCAATAGGCCTGTTCAGTAACCTAGCGAAGTTGTCTTGGTATCATGTGTGCATTTACCCACTGCCAGCGAGCCTGTTTAGTACCCCGATAGGTTTACACACACTTCCCACACTTAAGTTCTTCCAACCCTCTTATGCCACTTTTGAATAATAATACAATTATATATTTATTGATGACAAAGAGAGCGGGGTGATACTGGAGGTTAATTGCAATACAAGTGAACAATTGATCATTTTTTTATTATTTTCTTTCAAAACTAGAAGTTTTGTCATGGTTTAAAGATTTTAGATTTCGGTTAAGAAATCATCTAGAGAATGGGGAAGAAATTAAAAGTGATCTTTTAAGAACATGGACGGTGTAAAAAGTCTAAGGATAATCATAATTCCCAAAGATCTCGACACATTTTAGGGGTAATACTCTGACAAAGACCGTTTAGGATTTCATAGTACTCAACTGACTTACAAATAAATTATATGAGATGAACCTTAACATCAGAAACTGTTTGAACTGTTTCAAATTGCTTTTAAAAACACAAGTCTTGAAATGAATGCTTCCTTTGACAATCACTCTTTGATTAGAAATATATTTATTCAAAAAGACAGATAAGAAGAAAGTTCAATCAAAGAAAGAAAAAAAAAAAAAACACACAACAAACCGAATCAAATTTTATTAATGGGATTCAAAATGAGAAGTATATCAAAACAACCAAAATCGAAATAGAAAAAGATCACTTTTAAAAATAATTTTACCAAAAAAAAAACCAGGCCAACCTCTCATGGAGAAAGCATATCAAAAGAAGAACAACACAGTTCATAGTTTTGCATATAGGAAATTTCTTTTCTTAAGATAGTGATGCATGATACATCATTTTGACCAAGCTTATTATTAAAAGTCATAGAAAAATCCTTAAACAGGATGAGTGCAATTACGTGCAGTGGTAAGTTATATTCGTTAGGGTAAAACTAAGACCAAATCCCTAATCTCTTTATTAATGCTTCATAATATCTGAAATCATTGCATGATGCTGCCAAGTTTTGAAAAATAAACATTTAATCAAGAAAACTGCGAAAAGGAAAAAAAAAGGAATTGAAGGAAGACTTCCCTGACAACATTCAAATAATGGTTCTCTTTGCATAACCACGTGCCTTCATAACTGCATTATTCAAAAGAAAAAAAGTGAAACGGCAAGAAAAACCCAAAAGGACTCTATTCCTACACCTACTCTAACTTCTACATAGATCAAAACACTAAGTAAAATCATATTTCCAGTGCAACCACAAAAGCATCTTCAATCTTGCAAGGCATAGAAAGTCGAAAATCAGAATAAAAGAATGTAGTATTTGTAGATACAAAGGAAATATGTCATGCTTACCTCCTATATATTCATTTAAAAACAAAGCAAGCACAACGTTACCATTCTTTTGAAACTTCTTGATGTATGAATCCTCCATCCATTCTGCAATCTTGTCATGATATGGGTCATAATGGAATGGAAGGATGTAAGTAAGTTTGGAAAATTTTTTAATATTATGGGGACCTGACATAACCATTGGCCAAGGCCAAAGTGCTCCATCCTCTTGACAATTCTCCAAGTGTTCATCAATTTCTTCACATGGAGGATCTAAAAAAATCATGTCATGCTTACTTCCTAGTTATTTAGGTAGAAACAAAGCAGGCACAACTTTATCTTTATTATGAAGATTTTTTAGATATGAATCCTCAAGCCATTCTAATATCTTGTCATAAATATTAGGATGGAAGATATGACTTTGATGAAATGGATATATCAATGGGGAAAACATCATAAGAGGATTCATGACATCAATTAGATTTATGGTTTTAACTCTTCCTTTGATGAGATGGATCGTTTCAAAATGCAAAGCATAATCATTAAAATTAGAACTAACCAAAGAATGAATATGCAATGTAGAATATTTGATCTCCATGAGAATGAGTGCATTTTCTTTTTCAAAAACAAATCCTATAAAATCATCTTGCAACATGTCTTTTTTCAAAGCGAGTGAAGAAAGTGAAACAACGTCAAATCCGACTTCATAAATGTTATGTTCGAAATTAATTTCACCAAATTTTGGCATATCGAAAAAACTTGATTGTGATGGAAAATAGTAAGATACCGTGGGTAAAGTATCATTCCCACCAGAATCTAAGAAGAGATCGGGATATAAAGAGTAAAAGGAATCAGAAATGAGCACATGAAAATAATCTCCTGCGCTATGATATTTGACAATGGTATTCTCGAGATATTCCTCTTCACTTTTCTTAAAACTTTCACTTTGTTTTGGTGATAAATCATTCAACATAATATGATTGTCTAAATATGCCTCATGTAGGTTAGACAATTCAAAACTTTCATGATAAACATCTAATCTTTCCTGTGGATAAGGTATGATTTGTGGATGAAGGTTTAAGGTTTCTTCTTCAAATTGCAGATTTACATCTCTAATCAGTTTCATAGGAATGTTAGAATGCTTAAGATCATTTTCACCACCTAAGTGTTCTTCAATAACTGAATTTAAGTACTGATTAGAGAAAGAGTAAGAACATGGACATTCATCTTGACCCAACATAAAATCTTCTTCCACGATGTTCGAGGACTGAATATACAATACTTCAGAGGAAAAACTAGTTTGTTTGTCAGTAAGAACCTTTTCAATAGATTCTACCTCCCTTTCTTGTTCAACATTTTCGAATGGATTACTCTCATCCTGCAAAAAAAATTCTTCTCCCAATTGAGTGATAGGATTTGTAAATTGATTCATCATTTGTGATTGAAAATGGTTGGATGAAAAGGGAACAAACATCAGAGAGACAATTTAGTACAAATGACATGTTATCAAGTTGAAATTTACAGAGAACATGATGGATTATTGTTAAAAATACCTATGGAGATGAATTGTCATTGATTAGTAAAGCCTGAAATTCTTCAAATAATTGATTGTAATCATATATTTCAAAAGAATCGAAAAATTCCTCTACAAATAGAAACCAATCAATAATGTGATATGCTGGAAAAGACTCAAACCTATGTTTAATCTGACCCCTAAAATTAAAAGTGAATAATCTGCATAAAACCTTTAAATTAGAAATATAATGCTTGATGCATTTACACCAAAACTTGTTAAGATGGTCTNCCCCCACCATCAAAGGTGAGTTTGGACATGCGAGAGACTATCTCGTTGGGAATAACATGTAATGAGAAGTGGAAAGCATGTTCCAACATAGTGATTTGGGGAGCCATGAGGAGTTAAATACATTCAAAACAAAGACTCTTGTAAGACCAGCTTGTCAGTCTGGCATGCCTTCTAGTGCATTTCAAGATGACACAGAAGAAAAATTTATAAATATGGAATTATGATAGGCTGAGGGGTAAAACATTCAATCATTAAATTTACCTCAGCCCTCCTTCTAGCACCATTTTTTGTTGGGAATTTATGACATACCGTCAACGGGAAGGGAAGATCTAGTCCAGGGTTGTCTATTTAACCCAAGTCGTTTGGTATAATCTACCCTGACGGGTTTTATGGATCTGTTATCCAACTAAGATCCTAAAACAACTAAAATATGTGGAATAACTTAAGATATAACTCTAACAATCAACACTTTAATTACAAATGCTACTAACAGTGTTTATGTACAATAGATATATACAATTTACAAGGTTTAAGCAAAGCCTTGTGAAAATAATTGTTTTAAGATAATGGATCTAAACAAAGATGAAGAATATATAAAAAAAATATTCTAATACTCAAAATACCAAACTAATAAACAATGGATGAATGAGATTGTTAATGATATAACAAAAATAAACAAAGTATTTAGTGTTTATATGATGCAATCACTATTGATTCACAAATTAACAAATTAAATAAATAATACACTAACTGACCTCTCGCTGATCAACAGTCCTAAGTTAAATTCATCTCTTTGTATTTGTATGAGCTCCTCTTAACCTGTGTCAAGTGTAAACCTATGAAAAAGGAAAGCATAATACTTCCTGAAGAAATTCAAAGAAGTCTTTTATATTCTGGAATAAGTTTATCATGACAGAAAGACAAACAATTATATATCATGTGACTTTAGAATGTCCAAATAACTGAAAATGAAAGAAATTCCAATCCTCAGTAAATGGTGTTACCAACTATCTAGTATCAGATGTAAACTCAAAATACTTGAATAGATTATCAGACATAGATATTAAAGGAACCAAAATATAATGAACCATATAAATGAAAACATAACTTGAAAAATATATGCAGAACAGTCTAAAGCTAGTTCAATACAAAGAAAGTTTCATATTCAGAAATTATATGAGAAACAATATTAACATTGCACAGTCTACAAAAGGACAAAATCCAAACAGTAAATTGTATCCCATATGGTTCAGTATAATAAGTTCATCATAAGATCCATAAGGAAGGTTTGGGATAATAGACTCTAAAAGATTGAAAAACATTAATACATAAATGATAGCAATTAACCATGTATTGATAAAATAGACTAAAGCTAATTTAAATCAATGCATAATCAATTACTCAAAGAATATGAAGATATTATAATGAAAACAAAACCATTTTACCCACAGGACAAAATCCATTAAGCAACCTGGAAAAAAAAAGAAAGGAAAATATTGGTCCATTCTCTCAAAGATTCCAACCATCTGTTACTCCATTTGAAAAGAAAAAAAAAGTTTACAAAAGAAATAATATACAAAAAAGAAAGGATAAAAATCCTCCTCTCAATTTCCTAGATGCCTTTGGCTCTGAACTGTCTCATATATTTATACAATGAATGAACAGTCTGGGCGTCACTAATAATTTTCTCCACCTGAAATTTGTCTCGTAAAGAGACAAAAATATATCTCAATTCGTGCATTTGTTTCAGAACAAATCTCTTGATTAAGCTAAATGGGTCCATTCTGCAGATGGGTTTTCAACCGTTTGTTCAGATTCCTTACAGTTTAGATGAAACAAGTCCCACAAAATCGTTTGTTTGTTCTTGAACACATTTCCAAATCTTATATATTGTTGTTCATAAATTATTTGCAACAATACAATACTATTTTTGGATCAATTATCTTGAACGTATTTAGATAATAAAATCAAGCAATGATAAGATCCGTACCAAATAATAGATAATAGAAACTTTTGAAACAAAAAGAAACCAAATTAATAACCTAAAAATTGGGAATAAAACAAAATCTAGAACAATAAAATTAAAATGAATTTAAACTAACTTCTAAACAAATATTGTTTATATTTTCCTTTCAAATATGATCTTAAAATTCTAGAAGCTTCAAGTTGATGGAGAGGAGAAAAATATTAATTTTG